>SNQJ01S0027892.1:208201-219939 GCA_010110895.2 Picea sitchensis
GAGAGAGAGAGAGAGAGAGAGAGAGAGAGAGAACAATTATATTTTTCATTCAAAAAATGTTGTAGCCTCTTGGTCAATATGTTAATGCAAAAAGGAATCATTGTTCACAACTAGATGTCCAATTTTTTTTTTTTCCAAAATTGGTTGAGATTGCTACTATATAACATACTTTTTCCTTCACAAAGGAAATCCAAAAAAAATGACTGGTATAAATCCTATAGAACAATCCTAATATAAAATGAGTTTTACAAACATATAAAATCCTAAAATCGAGGAGAGAAGTGACAATTGTGTGCTTCATTATAATTCTCATAAGCTATCTTCTCTTCTTGCTCCATCCCTTCAATGTCAATTCTCCTATTATCTTGGTGAACCAATTCTTCCTCCTAACCTTCACCTAGAATTGAGACAATCGACAACATCTGAAATGAAGTTCCTAACAATGAACTTTTTTCCAAAAGTGTTATCATATGATAAAGGACTCTGCACTTTGTCTCTAGATTTCCAATTTGGAATTTTTGTTAAATTACCAACTATAGAATTTACATATTCATTGTCATGGGATTCCTCTTATGAATACTGTTACACTTGTATTTTTCTCCCTAGGCCTTGAAGAGAACCTAATGATGTTATTATGTTGAAATCATGAGTTGTACTTAAGAAATTGCTTGAAAAACACCACTTTTGATCATGATTGAATTTTTCTTAGAGAGAAAAGTGGGTGATTTCATGTTTCTCATACTCAACTCACACACAGTCATTGGTTGTTAATATAAAACCCACAACCACCCTCTCAATCTTCTAGATTTGTATCTATGTTGATAAATGAGTTGCAACAAGTATAGATTACCTTGAGTTATTTGTTGCATTCTCAGCTCTAAGATCCTTGAGCTCTCCCTTAGTCACACTTTCTTGGTTAGATCATGTGAATATACTCACCATATCATGGAAAGAGGATAATGGAATCTCTCTCACCTAGGCTTTCAATCTCCACTTGTGTTGATTCCAACACCCAACACAACAACAATGAGATGAAAAAGAACTCTTCAATTTCTCTCCAATATCATGAGGACTCTTGATACTCAGTTCTTAGGTATGATATTTGTAAATGTGTTGAACTTGCACAAAATAGATCTTTCTAGGAATTGACATACACAGTTGCAGAGAAAATATGAGAAAAGAGAAGAAGAAGAGAAAGAATGGAAGAATTCTCATTAACCAAATGAATGAATGGCAATTTACACATCATATACTCTGTATAACTAAACTAATGCGCACTAGAGGAGAAGAAAATACACCATAGTGGTGGTGTAGAGTGATCTGGACACACACCAACAGTTACGGGAGTAAACTTCCATGTAGTCTAGTCTCTTGGGAAGTTACAGGAGTGAACTGCCACCTAGTCCAAGTTAACTAGTCTATCAGTCTTCAGTTAACTGACTGAAACAAAGTGAAGAGAGGAGGAGATCACAGAATCATGAGTAATGTGCTAGTATGGTGATGATCCCAAGGACAATGAACATTATTTGGTGATGATCCCAATGTTGCATGGTGATAATCCCAATGTGGCATCTAGACTCCACTCAACTGATCAAACTGAAATGTGAACTGAAGAGAGTATTCACCTAGAGGATTATTCTCCCTAAACTATAGGAGACTATATAATGACGAATAAACATAGGGAAAACCTTAGGAAAAATAAATTGTAGGTGTGTGTGAAGTATCTCTAACATCCCCCTTGAACATCACTATGGTGAAAATAAAGAATGGGTCTTGGCAATGAGGCCATGTTAGGTACCCAAATACAAAATATGAAGGAAAACCTCATGGGAAAACCCCCCCTCAAAGTACAATGTATGTAAAAAGGAGAACTGACATTTTCTAGGAAACTATGTCCTTCACTCCAAGATGACTGCATAGAGAATGGAACTTTTTCTCAGTGAAGGTCTTGGTGAAGATGTAGGCATTTTTTTCTTCTAAAGGATAGAACTACAGGTCGATGATCCCCTCATGTACTAAGTTTCAGATGTAGTGCATGTGGATCTCGGTGTGCTTCGTCCACTGCCTCTAAACTAGATCTCTATAGAATTTCACAGTGCTCTAGTTGTCACACCAGGTGATGATCGACTAATGAAACTGAATTCCCAACTTAGTGAGAAAATGTTGTAGCCACATAGACTGAATGGTTATGTTAACTACCCCTTTGTACTCCACCTCGGATGAAGATAGAGAAATAGCAACCTGCTTCTTTCTCAACCAACATATAGGCCTGAAACCAAGGCTGAGTGAGTAACCGGATGTGGACTTGTGATCAATGCTATCACCAGCCTAGTCAGAATCAGTGAAGTCGATGAGGTCTAATGTAGATTCTATTTCATAGTGAATCCCAAAGGTGATGGTGCCCTGTATGTATCGAAGGATACACTTTGCAACCTTCCAATGTAGCTCATGCAACTCCTCCATGAACTTGGAGACTACTCCAACTGCATAGGAGAGGTATGATCTTGAGTGTGTGAGATACAACAAGATCCCCACTAGATTTTTGTATAATGTGTTGTCAAACAGTGGAGTGTCCCCGCCATCCTCAAGTTTGACTCCTAATAGGAAAGGAGTTGGGGCTGACTTGTAGTTTTTCATGTGAAATCTCTCAAGGATATCTCGTGCATACTTGGCTTGAGACAGTTTGATGTATAATGCATCCTGTTTGATCTCGAGTCCAAGGAAGAAATGTAGCGGACCCATGTCCATCATTAATAACCTGTCATGTAGAATCCTCTTGACTGCAACAATTGTTGAAGTTGAGCAACCAGTGATCAACAAATCATCAACTTATAGAACTAGGAGTAGAAGTGAATCATCCATCCTAAGCATGTAAATAGTTGGGTTTGATTTGCAACATACAAAGTTATGTGGCAACATGTAGGATTCCATCTTGGCATACCATTCCCTCAGAGGCTGCTTGAGGCCATAAAGAGACTTCTTTAGTCGACAAACCAAAGATGAATCCTCCATAAATGCCTGGGGTTGATCCATATAGATATCCTTAGAGAGATTGCCTTCAATAATTTTATTCTTCATGTCCATCTGATGGACTTCCCATCCCTTGGCTACCGCAATGGCAAGTGCCAAATGTATGGAATACATCTTCGCTACTAGAGCAAAGGTCTCATTATAGTCAATTCCATGCACCTGCTGAAATCCTTTGGTAACTAGCCTAGCTTTATATATGCTAACCTATCCATCCACTATGCTCTTGGTCCTGTAGACTCATCTGCATGTGACAAGTTTCCTTCCTGAAGGAAGGGGAACCAAATCCAAAGTCTAGTTCTCTAGGATGGAGTTGTACTCCTCCTGCATGGTGGATTACCAAAAGGGATTTCTAGCAACCTCTCCATAAGAATGTGGATATAAATATTGAACCAAGAAAATATGTCAAGGTGGCATCGTTTCAATGGAACTGAGTGCAAAAGGAGGCTCCTCGAAATCAGATTGAGTCCTTCTAGTTTCAGCTAGATCTCCAAAAATATCCCCTGCATCGTGAAGAGTAATCTTGGCCCACTTGGGCCTATGCTATGGCTCTGCATCTACATTTGGATGCCTTGACTCTGCATCTGACTGTACTAACTCTATATCTAGATCATCTAAATCCTATGAATCAGAATTATCATTTGAAGAAGAGTCGACATGTGCATTCTCATAATATCTTACAGGTGGAAGAACAAAGGTGTCTACATGCGGTTGCTGAGGTACATGTGAGACACTTTCCTTTAATTGGACACTAAGCTCAATGATGAGCTATTCTAAGGAAATATCAATGAGTCTATATCCCTTCACACCGTCGAGGTATCTAACAAAGATACACTCTGTGCTCCATTGATCAAGTGCCTTCCTCTTCTTAGAAAGAATCTTGGACCATGCACATGAACCGAAAATATGAAAGTGGGTCACTTCTGGTTTGAGGCCACTCCAAGCCTCGTAGTGGATCTTATCTTTGACAGATCTATGGGGAGATATATTTTGGATGTAGGTTGCACAATTAAGTGCTTCAATCCATAATCTCTGTGGAAGTGACTTTGTATGTAGCATGCAAGATTCCATCTCCTTTAGAGATCTATTTTTCTGCTCAGCAACTCCGTTTTGTTGTGGAGTATAGGGAACGTGTGCTGCAACTGAATCCCCACCTCATGACAAAGATTTTGTATCTCATGATTGACATACTCTCCCTCATTATCTGTTTGGAGGACTTTGATTTTATTTCCTGGCTATGTCTCAAGAAGGGATTTGAAATATTTGAGGTGTTGAAAGACCTCTGATTTTTACTTGAGAAAGAAAATCCATGTGAAGCATGAGAAATCATCAACAAAAATGAGCACATACCTTGCTTTATTGATTTATGGATGCGTAAAAGGGCCCATGAGTGTTATCCATGATTTTGGTTGTCATGATGATGTATTGATGATGGTGTACTCAGGCTCTTCATTAGAACCTTCTCCTGAGAAAAGTTACCTTCATCTCTTTCCAGAAGTTACATTTTTGAGGACTGTTCACAGGCTGCTAGTATATTTTCCTGCGAGAATGCATGATTCTCGTAGGCTTCTTTAAGCCAGGGTGTGAGAAGTGTGCACTGTGTTAAACTGCTAGGGTGCGAACTCTTTCTTAAGCAACAAAAAAGATGAATTCTCGAAGCTTCTAGAAGGGAATCTTCTAGAAGGATGAGATGGCATTCGAATGGTTATCTAAGTATTGGATTCTCTGATATTTTGGGATCATTCTTATCCAAGTAACTAATTCATTCTCTCCTATATATTGAGGGGATTCTCATGGAAAAGGTTAGAAGCAAATAAGCAAGAGATTTATTGGAGAAATTAGTGAAAGAATTGTGTGAAAGATTGAAGCTACAACAGCTTGGAAACTTCAGCAAGGATATCATAAGGGTTTTGATATTCTTCATGCAAGTGAGAAAGTGTGTGTGTCAGAGCCAAGGGCCATTGAAAGGAAGTTTGCGACATCAAGGCTCAGGTTGTAATCTTTACTTTCCATCAATATGATACAGTAATATGTCCCTTTCCCATAAAGATATTTCCACTTTATTGTATAATTCCGTGATCATATACATAGATTGATTGGTTAATATATTGAGCTGTCTTCACTTCGATTGGTTTGTGTTGTCTTGGTCTTGGCTGCACAAGAGCACTGGAGTGAAGCAGGAGCAACAAAGACCATAGGAAGCGATTATAAGGTATGTAAATTGGTCTTGCCTCCTAGTTCATTCAATAGTCAAAATCTAGGGAAAGAGTATTATTCTGTCTTGCTTTGTTCTAGATCTAGGTGGATCTAGGGAGATCGGTTTGTGTCCGCACTTATGGATTTATCCAATAACAATGAGATAACTATGGATTATATATAAAGGAAAGGAAGCCTTCTAATTCTTTCCTTTGTCGAATTTCTCTTGAGGGTGTTTTCCAAGAACACATCCTTCACAAATTCCTTTGGAGAAGTGGATGTTAGGTAGACCATCAACCATTCCATGCTTTTTAATTTGTTGCATATATCTGAAATTTAAATTCATAAACCTTTTGTGCCATATCCTACTGCTTTCATCAACATGGGTAAGTAGTAATGCTGAATCCGATTCAATAAATTCAGAAAATGTGTAGAGTCAAGATTGATAATTTACCTCACCGATAGAAAACCTGGAATCGGTTTGCATGTCATAGATATCCATTGCATCAGGTTTGAGTATGACTCTCTTTCCGGTGATAGATTTTGTCATCTGATACATGGAAAGAATATTGCCAAAAAGTTTCGGAACGTGTAGCACATTCTCAAAGCTTCTGTTTGTGAGTTCAATCCTTCCTTTGTCGGTGACCTCAACTAGAGAGTTATCCCCCATCAAAATAGGAGGACCTTTGCATGCATCCAATGAAGAATAGACTTCTTTTGTGGCATCCATGTGGTGTGATGCTTCTGAATCTATGATCCAAGCATCGGGAGAGGAGTTGATGGAAATCAAAGAATGGATAGAATTGCCTTTCTTGGGATTTTGATATTATGGTTTCTTCTTCTTAGCACCCTCGGGGATGTGATCTCCAAGGTTTTTTTGCTGAAGTATTTAGGTCATTATATCTATTTGTTTCTACATACATTCAAATTATGGATGGAATCCTTTATGGAAGTAAGTGCATTTCTCCCCTTTTCTTCCCTTTCCACCTTTGTATTTAGAGGCATCATTGAATGGTTTTGATTACCCTTCCTTCTTTGGATTTGCATGTGCTTTCCTTTTTTATTTGTCCTTGGATTTCTGATATTGATGACTGCTACCATATTTCATAGTAAGTGCATGCACCTTTGGGCCTTTGATTTTTCCCATATTGATGAGATTGTTCTACTCTTATGTCAGAGACTCAATAAAATCCTCAAGAGAGGGCATCTTCCAAGTGGCTGAGAGGTGAACCTAAATGAATGAAATGAGTATTCTAGACCAAGTTTGGAGATAATGGTGAGAGCCATTTGTTTCTCCTCATTAGATTTATCAACCCTGCAAGACTTGAGTTGCGACAACAAATCCTTATGTTATCACTGAAAAATTGTTTGCAACATTGCACACAAATGATTGAAGAAACACATCAATGCCAATGGCAATTAGTCGACCTACAACACTAAAATTCATCTAGAAGGAAAAAAAAACTATGTGGTCAAAAATCAAAATGCGCAGAATCACCAAAGGGAGAATCCGCAAAGTGCACGGGCCAACACAGGCTTCAATACGCACTATGCGCAAAATGCGTGACTATGTATGGGAAAAGTTGTTCACTCCTATGAATGATGCATTTATGGATCTTGTTGGCCCCTTAACCACTTCTGGTCTGACCCCCAACATGATTTGACATGCATATCTGAGCGAAATCTAGATGGGAGGCTAGTCAAGGACTAGAGGGTGCCCTAAAAGGCCCCTTGTTCACACTATTAACCAATTACATTTTTCCATGTATGAATGATATAAATAAGAGCCATGGGTTTGCTAAGAAATCAAGATATTCAAGGTATTTTTATGCTGCAAGAATTCTTCTTTTAGAATCCTTTTTTCTCTTTGAAGCCTTCAAGCACCATTGCAATAGGCCATTCCACTCACCTCTTGAGGGAATAGGCATTGTTTTTCTTCGCCATTTCCCATTTCTTCCATTGTAAAGAGTGAAGAGATCTCAATTAGGGAATTCAAGAGCCCTCCCAAGGAGGAAGAGGGGACTCATAAGTCCCTGCCTTTCTCTATGGTGTTTTTCCTACTAATCTATTGATCCATTGGTAGCATTATGTTGGTCATTGTTTGATTTTCATGGTTCTAAGTTTCTCAAGCTTTCTAACATTTATTTCTTATTTGTTTTAGTTCATTTCTTTGTTTTCATATGTGTTTGGATTATCTAACCCACTCACAAACTTCTGTCTTGTCTAGCAGGCTCATCTAGACATGCCAGTGTTGTTGTTTTGCTCACCCAAGTGACAAAACCAACACAAAAGATTGGCGACCATACTTGGGATCGATATCAAATTAATCCCTATTTGAGCTTTGAGAGCACTTCATTTTGATTTTTTAGTCTTGCAGGTACCAAAATCGGCCTAGCCCAACCTGCCAAAGTCAAAATTCTGAGTTGAGGAAGGAGTATTTCACTTGGAAATTTCCCCCTTGACGCGTGATAGAAAGTGCACGACTTTTCCTGCCCACAGACACACACTATGTGCACTATGCGTGAAACATGCCTCATTAATCTATGCATTGTGTGCCCTTTGCACGTCTGTCAGAACTGTAACCCACACATAAGTCCAGTTTTTCAAAATTGTAAGGGTTTTTATGCATGTTTTGAGGGCCCCTAGCCTTCAAATTCTTATTTCTCTGCACTTTGTAAGGAAACTACACTCCACTTAGAGTCTTTTCCCATATGAAAGGTTAGATAACATAGGCACTTAGGGGGTAAAAAGAATCATAATTCTCCTCTTTTGTTTTGGTTGCTACATGGATGGCTCATTTGGCTTGTAAAATTCTAAGTTGAAGTTATTGATTTCATACAAAATCACTTAAAGTGGGACTAGAAACCAATTTTGACCTTCAAGTATGCTATTCCCTCGCACCCTAGTGTGATGTTGGGAATCAGAATGAAGGTAGAGAGGAATTTTGATCTCCCTTAAACAAAAATATTTAGGAGAGGACAAAGCCCCCCTAAGGTTCCTCTTTAGTTTTTTGAAACCATCTTAAAGCTTTGTAAGGGCCCATACATGCCCACATGTTGCAAAATTAGGATAGTTTCTAAATGCTTTCTTAGTTTACATCACAATATAGGGAAGTTTAAAGATCAAAGTAATGGGCCCATACATGCCCACATGTTTGCAATCTAGGATAGTTTAAAAACATTATTAGTATAAACAACATTTTAGGGAGTTTAAAGGATTTGTAAGGACCCATATGTCCACATTTATAGTTCTTTAGGGATTTAAATATTCTGCAAGGTTGTACCAAAGACACATAGTAAGCTAGGTAAAGAAGATTTGTAAGGACCACAGGAAGTCCACATGTTTCAATCTCACACTTAACTTATTAAAATCTTTACACACTTGTCACTTTCTTGAACACAAAGCCACTCCTCACAAACATAATTTCTATTAGAATAGTGGAGGTCAAAGTAGGTTTTCTCCATAGTAATTTTGAAAGATCTAAATACTTCTTTAGAAATTATCCACACCCATTTAATTCAAACGAGATTGGTCGACACCCCCAATCTCTCAGCCCACCATATCTAAACATTTTCTAACCAACACAATAAATTTTTCTCCACAGGAGGTGCCAAAAGAAATTTTTAGTCTAGGTAGGATCTCGAGGGTAGGCATCCAAATAACCCCCGGTTATCAGGTTCTCACATTTTCAAACAATAGAAGTTGAGAAATAGGGAAATTTTAAATCCTCCAAGTCAAGTGATCCTACACCATAAGGAAAGGAAATACTCGTGAAGGGTCGAAGGCCGAGGTCTGGTTGTTCTGTGCATCCCTCCCTAAGTCACCCAACTCTTGTGAGGGCATCCAGCCTGTGACCCATTTCTGAGGCTGAAAATCTAAATGTTGCACTTTGACTAAGATACCTAGTGGCCAAAACTTAGGACATCTACCCATGTGGTGATTGTGGGTTATAATCACACCTTGATCAGCTTTTGTGTGGCTATTGGGAAATATTGCCAACTCTTTCAGGATATGTACCCTCTACCCCTCATTATAACTAATTACTTCAACCTTCACTAGTTCCTCTTTTGATGGCTTCAGACCCCACTGTTGAGTGCTATTGGAAGGCCCAATGCCATTTGAGAGGAAGGATGGTACAACTTTTAGGACACGAGAATTTTTTTTTATTGTTCCCCCATGTAGACAAAATCCACCTATCCACATGCTTGTTTATTTATAGTTTATTTATGTATGATGTCTGTTTGATTACATGCAATTGTGAGTTATACTATTTTGTGAAGGTCCAAAAAATACAAAGTTCTTTTTCATTTATTTGTCTCTTATCACCATTTGTAAACATTCACTTTGCTAGTCAGAAACCATAAGGGACCCACAGAATCCCCATTGTTCCAGATGCTTGCAGAATCTCCGTGCCATTCTAGGAGGAGTCCCTAGTCTTTCCAACTCACCAACTCAACCATCTCACACCCCCATGAGTGCTACTATTTGGGATCATCTTTACTTGGTTCCACTTTGCTTGGGACCAATTCCCAAGGCCATCCATCCGCTAGTTCTCCTTCACAAGGAGGCAGGGGGAAAACTTCTTATCAAGGGAGAAGTACCACCCCACCAAATCTCTTTGAAAGGACAGGTCCACTACCTACTCACATAATGGCTGGAATTAATCCTCCACCAAATATCCCTATGCCATACATGGCATCCCTCAACATTCCCAATTTGACCAAACTCATGAATGATCCCATTTTACATGACTCCACATGGCCCAATATGCCTACCAAACTACCTTTAGATATTCCAAAGTTTGAAGGAAAACCAGGGGAAGATCCCACCAACCATGTTATGAAATTCCACTTATGGTGCTCTTCAAACAACATCATGGATGATTCCATCCACTTGAGGTTATTTTAAATAACTCTCACGGGCCCATCAGCCAAATGGTATGTGGACGAACAATCAGGGTCCCATGTGACCTTTGAATCATTGGCCAAGGCCTTTTTTTCCTTTTTCCAACTACGAGTGTTTCATGATACTGTCTTTGAACTCCTCTATGAGTTCAAACAAACCACTGCTATCCATATAGCCAACCACATCCATGAATGGTGTCGACGACATAGTTTGTGTAAAGAAGAAACCACCAAAGAACAACGTCTTGATTGGTTTCTCAAATCACTTGTCTTTGTTATTGCCAAGGATGTAGCATCCACTTTTCCTTAGTCATAAGAGGAGGCCATTAACAAAGCCCAACAATTTGACCTCATCTATGCTCAGTAAGGTTACTTATAAATAGTATTACCTGATGCACCCAGACCCATACCATTTGGTCAGGACAAACCTACAATGTCCCATGCTGCGGATGGGTTGATTGGTTCTATGAACCATCTCAACCCTTACAGCCACCCATCACCCACTTATGGTGCACATCAATATCCACAACCATATGGAGGGACGTCTTATTACCCTCCTCCTGCTCACCAATAGTCATATCCTCTTGCTCCCCCTCCACCAATGGGTGGAACCTCATTGGTACCCATGATGCGGTGAGTCTCTCAACCAAGTATGAGTTCACCTTCTACCTCTGCATATAACCTCAACAATAGTGGAAGTTCTTCAACTTCCTACACACCATATAGATTGTCTCCACAAAATAATCCATATTTTCCATTTCCTGGTCCTCCACAGCTGGTTGTTACTTCACGAGGACAACCACATGTTGGTGTTAACTTTGTTCAGCCCTCTCCCATTCAACAGTGTCAGAATTTTGAACAGATGAATACAGAAGATCCGGCCCATCCATCAAATAATTACAAGAATAAAGGGAAAAACCAAACCAACAACAACCCCGAACCAGGAGGAAATAACCCCCAACAAAGCCATCCCATTGGGGGAAACCATAATCAGGGCAACCAAAACCCCCAAGGGGGCAACAATAACAGTCAACCATGATAAGGGAAGAGAAACAACCTCAGAACTAACTTCCCTTGTGCTCTATGTGGTGATTATGGACATTATACACACCATTACCCCCAAATTTCTGATTTCAAATGGATGAAAGAATCCATGAACGCACAACGTTCTCCAGCACCGCCTACCCCTCAACAGGCCCCACAATAGTATTTGCAACAACCACCTTTGACTGTTTTGAAAAACCCCATTCCACACCAAGTTGTGATGAATACCCAACATGGGGTACACCCTGCTCCACCCCAAATGGGGTAGTATAAAAACCCAGGTCCCAATCAACCTAGAAATCTGGTCGATCGCAACATCCTCCTTATCAGCGAAGAATAGATTCTTTTGCAAACATGTGGTCACCAATACAGTGTTCCACCTGAATCTACCCCAACCACCTCATAAGTGGCTCTAGCTGTATTTGGACAACCATTGATGATTCCACTCCCTAACACTAAACCAAACCCTCGTATACCATGTATGCCTTTACGAAGGAATGTACATAACCCTCATGCTATGGCAGCCCATAATTATAGTCTGGTTGATGACTCAACATAGTATCTTGC
>SNQJ01S0027892.1:220118-270840 GCA_010110895.2 Picea sitchensis
CCCACCCTGGTAGCTTTTTAGATACCAGTTAAGATCCAAAACATCACAGTTCATCGATGCATCATCGATGAAGGTGCATCCACATGCATCATGTCCAAAGTAGTATGGAAAAAACTTGGCTCACCTGAGCTAGTACCATCTGCCATCACCCTGCGAGCTTATGACGATTAACCATCATCCCCTGAAGGGCTCTTTCAAATTGTCCCTATAGAAATTGGGGGAAAAAACATCCTCATCGATGTTGAATTTATCGACGCCCCACTTGATTACAATATCTTGTTTGGATGTAGCTACATGTATTCTATGAAGGCGGTCACCTCCTCTATGTTTTAAACGATGATGTTCCCCAACAATGGGAAAATCGTCACCATCGACAAACTTACACATTACGAGTCTAAACATTTTTCTAAAATTGATAACATTCTCCCCCTTGTCCACACTAGCTCATATGCTTCTTCGGTCATCGAAATGGGTCCCAGAATTTTCAAAGACGCATCCTTGCTGGGGGAATATCATGGAGAACCACCTCTCCTACACCCTTCAGCACAAGTGTGTGTAGTATCTTCTAATGGAGTAGATATTGGAGCTAATACACCTCTCACAGGGGCCCCTCCCCACATAGAAGTTCCACCAATTGAAGAACCATTACCTCAGGACTTCCCTAAGAACCTCGCTGCNCAGTACTCAAATTCCCTTCTTCCACCCCCCACTTGGAATCCAAGCATTCCAAGTAGCTAGTATTCTCACACTTCCAAACATGGTTCTTTCCATCCATGTATGGTATCTCCAACCACCCACAATGGTCTTTACACCATATCTCCCTCCTCATACATAGGGATTACCGATGAGGATCCTCGTACAGGCTCCTTCCACACCATCCCCACCCCCAACTAGCAGCAACACCACCACCACTAGGGGAAGACAGAAGAAGAATGAGCCCACAACTCCACTTCCTCCCTGAGCTCAACCTCCTTGCGCACTATGCGAAAGAGAAGGAAAACCCACTAACATATGTCCTACCCTTCCTGAGTTAAGCAATCTGATCCAACTCCCTAGAGAAACCACATTGCTCGCCACTCCACCAAGTATGTCCACTGCTACTACAGAGTCCTCAACCACACACAATAAAGGGTTGAGAACCAAATTCTCTTGTTCGGTCTGTTCTGAGTATGGCCACTACACTCATCATTGCCTATATCTCCTTCAATTTCGCCAAACGTTAGTTGTAGTACGCTAAACATCTTGGCCAGAGACCTCTCATCCACCCCCTACTGAGGCTCACATTACTGACATTCTATATATTTCTTTGTCAGTTCCCAAGAAAATGAGGTACCCTCCATAGTATTGGGACATCCACTTTATGTCCAATGGTCCCTCACACCCTGTACACGATATGCCGTCTACGTCCTCACCACTTGTGGAAAATAAAACTTACCCATTGACAGTTCCCCCTGTCACCTACCAGGATCCTCTGTAATCTTTCTTTTTTCAATGGGATGAAGATATCCTGGAGGAGCTCACTACCCCTGATTGCCCATGGAATGCGCTCCATCATCGAGCACTTTTTCTTTCATAGGAGATGTTTCACCCTCCTATCCATGCCTCCATGTGCACAATCGAAACCAAGGATTTTATTCCCTTCGGGCATATAGATTGGTTCAACAACCCTATCCCCGACCTAGATTCTTTTGAAGAAGGAAACATGACCAACATCTCTCCCAGCATCAAAATTGACATTTCCATTAAACTGGGAATCATAGAAAAACTCACCATTGGTGTTGCATGATCCCTTGAAGAACTCACTGCTTACAAATCTCTCTTTCAGGAATATTGGGATATTTTTGTTTGTTCATATATGGAGATGCTCGGCCTCGATCCGTCTATAGTTGAACATCAAATCGACACTTGTCCATATGTCGCCCCATTTCGTAAAAAAAAATTCCCCCTTCACCCGTCCAAAGATGCAACTATCAAATAAGGATTTGACAAGTTACGCGCTGTTGGGTTCATTTACCCCATTGCGTACACTTCATGGGTCTCCAACCCTGTCCCTATTAACAAAAAATAGGGAACTATCCGCGTCTGAATAGATTTTCATGATCTCAACCATGCTTGTCCCAAAGAAAACTTTCCAACCCCATTCATCGACCAAATTATTGATGACTGTGCCGACCATGAAGCATTGTCCTTTATGGATGGGTTCTCTGACTACAATTAAATCCAAATCCATCCAGCAGATCAATAAAAAACTACTTTTACTACCCCTTGGGGTAACTTTTCTTGTCATGTCATGCCATTTAGACTCAAGAACGTAGGTGCTACATTCCAATGGGCCATGACCTATGTTTTCCATGATCTTTCTTGCATCATCCTTTCTTATTTGGACGATCTCACTACTCTATACAAAAAGTGAACTCAACATACTTATGCATCATTTTCCAGCGATGTCGCCAGTACAATATCTGCTTGAACCCCCTCAAGTGTGTCTTTTGCATCACATTTGTATGCCTCCTTGGGTTCATTGTTTCCCAACATGGCATCATGGTGGACCCCCTCAAGGTGCAAGCTATCATAGAAATTCCACCACCTAGGAATTTACACCAACTGCAAAGCCTACAAGGAAAATACAATTTTTTACGTCGCTTTGTCCCAGACTACGCCACTCGTGCACATGGTTTTCTCTGCTTACTGTGACATGATATCCAATTTCAATGGGATGAACATACTTAAATAGATTTTTATGATTTGAAATTCTCCTTATCCAATGCCCCTTTTATTAGTCCCCCAGACTAAGATCGTGATTACATCCTCTACTTGTTAGCCTCAGCTGTCTCAGTAGTAGGATTCCTCGTCCAATTAGGGTATGATGGGCATGAACATGTCATTTAATACATTAGTAAAAACCTATCAGGGCCACCCTTGAAGTATAATCATAATGAGAAACTCGCATTAGCAATTTTCCTTGCAGTTCAAAAACTGCGACATTATATCATGCTTCGAACTACCAAGTTCGTAGCAAATTCCAACCCCATGCAGTACTTTCTTAGTCGAAAAACAATTAATGGAAAATTTTCCCAATGGATCGTCATCCTCCAGGGATACAATTTAGAGTTCTCTACTCCCAAAATCAAGAAAACTCTTGTCCTAGCCGAACTCATTACAAATTTTCCCTCAGACACTAAAGCTTCCCCCATCAATGAGGATTTCCCTGATGAACACCTATTCTTCATCCCCTCCGACAACCCCTGGTACGAAGACATCCTCATCTACCTTCATACTCAAAATTTTGGGTCTCATATCTCTCGAGATGATCATCACCACATTCGCCATCAGACCCCTCGATAAGTCCTCATCGGAGACCTTCTCTATCGACACGAGGTCAACACTATTCTTCAGCAATGCCTTACCATCAACGAAGCTGACAGAGTCTTGAACAATTTCCACAATGACACTTGTAGTGGTCACCTCTCGGGTATGTCAATGTAATATTCCAGATATAAAAAGTATGCAGAACATAAATAAAATGCTAGAATTGGCAAATAAACAATAATATAACTAGAACAACACCACAATAACACTAAAATGATATTAGAATAACACCAACAAGAGCACTTTGATTCTAAGAGAAATTCTCACTTGCCTCTTCGAGGGGCCAACCTCCAATCAAGAAGAGCTCTATTACAATAATATCCAAGCTAGGTTTCTTATACCCTTGACTCCTATTTATACTAAATATGTCTATCAAAAGAACCATCTAGAGGAAGATCTTTCTAGAAGTGGAAGCTTCTATTAGGTATTATTACATTCGACTTATTCTACGTTATTGCAAGGCCTTATTAATATTGACCTTTATTACATCCGAATATATTTTTCTACCTACATGAAGGGTTAGGTCCCTAAAATGTCCTCCCCCTTAAAAACAACATTTTCCTCAAGGCTTGAGATGTGGAAATTGTCACAGAATGGTAGCTAGTTCCCAAGTGGAATTTGCTGGAGTTGTATCTTTCCACTGGACTATCACTTCCTTGATGGTTCACTGATGCACGTGATGCTTACCTTGGTCCAAAACTGCTTGTGGCTGTAGCCAAATGGATCCTTCTTCGTTCAACTCGGGAAGGTTGGTTTGAGTTTGGCACTTAGTTCCAATCACCTTCTTTAAGCATGAAACATGAAAAACAAGATGTAGCTTAGAATGACTGGGCAAAGCTAACTGATAGGCCACATGTCCCACATGCTTGAGAAAGGTATAAGGACCATAAAATTTGGGTGCCATCTTCTGACAATGGTCGCCTTGAGGGAATTTTGCTTGTAAGGTTGCAGTCAAAGAAACACCTAATCCCCTTCTGCAAATTGAAGTTCAGAGCGACCTTGATCTGCTTGTTGATTCATGCAATTCTAGGCCATGATCAAATTCTCTTTGAGGGTACAGAGAATAGCCTCTCGAACTGTAAGTGTTTGGTCAACTACCTGGACCTTCAAGACACCTGGTAAATATGAGAGAACTAAAGGTGGATTTTGTCCATATACCACTTCAAAAGGAGTCATGCAGGTAGTTGTATGGTATGAAGTGTTGTACCACCATTCAACTAGGGGTAATCATTGATCCCATACACCTCAAATATGTTTCCAAACCCTTGTTGACAACTTCAATTTGACCATCAGTCTAGGGATGATAAGATGTGCTGAGATGCAATTGGGTGCCTTGTAGCTTGAAGAGTTCTTGCCAAAAATTGCTGGTGAAAGTTGGGTCGTGATTAGAAACAATAGACTGGGACATGCCATGAAGCTTGAAGACCTGATCCATGAAAAGTTGAGCCATAGTGGATAATTTAAATGGGTGTTGAAGAGAACATAAATGAGCATACTTGGAAATGCGATCAAATACCACCATGATGACTGATTTATTTCCCGATTTAGGTAAGCATGTAATAAAATCCAAATATATCCCTCCAAATAGCAGGTGGAATTAGAAGTGGTTGTAGTGTGCCAAGAGATTTTACTGTTTCTCCCTTGTTGCGTTGACACAAGTCAAATTCAGCTACAAAATTATGAACGTCTTGTTTCATACCATCCCAGAAGCCTTTGTATCAAAGCTCATCATGGAGCCAAGAGTACCCTAGGGAAACTAGAGAATTGGACTGCAATTATTGTATCAGATGTGAACTTTTGGGATCGTGTAGCCATTCTTGGCGAATGACTTGGAGCCAATTTGGTACAGTGAAGGAGAGAGAAAAAAGGGATCCTTCATATTCATATTTTTGGGAAAGTGCATCCACAACCACATTGTCTTTGCCTTTATTGTAAATGATCTCATAATCATATCCAAAGATCTTAGTCACCCATTTTTGTTGCTCTGGGAAGGAAATGTGTTGTTCCAGAAAATACTTGAGGCTTTGATGATCTGTCTTAATTTGGAAGCATTTCCCCAATAGATAAGGGCACCACAGATCAATGACATGAAGAATAGCCAAAATTTCCTTTTCATAGATTGATTTGCCCAAATTTCGTTAAGATAGTTGTTTATTGTTAAAGGCCAAAGGCTGACCCTCTTGTATAAGGACAACGCCAATTCCTTTCCCTCAAGCATCACATTCTAGGACAAAGGTCTTTGTGAAATCAAGAAGGACCAGGACTAAAGTGGTGCACATGGCCATCTTCAAGGTTTGAAAAGCATGAGCAGCTGTTAGAGTCCAAGTTAAAGAATTCTTTTTAAGGAGTGCAGTGAGAGGTGTCACAATATTTTCATAATTCTTAACAAACTTGCAATAATAACCTGTTAATCCTAGAAAGCCACACAAGCTTTTGAGAGTCTTTGGGTGAGGCTAGTCTTGCATAGCTTCAATCTTCTTAGGATCCACCCTGACGTCATCCTTGGAAACAAGATGACCCAAGTACTCGACTTTCGAGAAAAAAAAACACATTTATATTGTTTTAGGAAAAGTTGGTGCTGAGAGAGTAGATGGAGAACTCAATCCACATGAGCAAGATGGTATGTTTAGGTTTTTATATATATGAGGATATCATCAAAGAAAACTAAGAAAAAATGATGGAGAAAAGGATGGAAGACATGATTCATGAGGCTTTGGAAGGTGGAGGGGGCATTACACAAGCCAAAGGGCATGACCAAAAACTCATAGTGGCCCTCATGAATTCTAAAGGAAGTCTTAGGAATGTCTACCTCTTTCATACGGAATCAGTGGTAGCTAGAACAAAGATTAATTTTAGTAAAGAATTGGGCGCCACTCAATTCATCCAAGAGGTCATCAATGACAGGAATGGGAAATTTGTCTTTAATGATGAGTTTGTTGAGGGTGCAGAATTCAGGACACATGTGCCAAGGACCTTCTTTCTTTAGAACCATGACCACAGGAGAAGCGTAGGGGCTCGTACTAGGGCAGATAACGCCTGTGTTAAGTAGTTCTTGAACCATTTTCTCAATTTCATTTTTTTGGGAAAAGGGGTGATGATAGGGACAGATATTGGGAGGAAGGCTTCCTGGTACAAGGGGAATGGAATGATCATGAACACCACGGGAAGGAGGGAGTCCCCGGGGAGTGGAAAATACAACTTGATGTTTAGAGAGGATGGATTGGAGGTCTTGTGGTACAGAGGGTTTCTCATTTGCTTGTATGGCATGGAGTTGCGCAATAACGCTAGAATGACCTTTTTTGAGCAGATTTTCCATGTGATGGGAACTAATGATCTCAGGTGAACCAATGATGATTCCTTGGAACTTATATTGTTGGCCCTCCTGGTCGAATTGCACGGTTAATTCCTTAAAATACATGAGAATGGGACCCAAATTCCTTAGCTAGTATGCACCCAACACAATGTCACAACTGCCCATGTCAATAGAAAACATATGAGATTTCAGGTGGTAGTCACGAATTTGGAGATGCACATTTTCACAATGGCCTCAACATTTTATGGAGCCGCCATTGGAAATCATGATTTGGAAATTATTTACTGCATGGATATAGCAATGAGGTTTTTGGGCAATGCGGTGATGAATAAAATTATGGGTGCTTCCACTATCAATAAGAATGATGACCTTTCTATGCTTGATGTAACCAATTAGATTGAGGGTTTGGGGAGAAGAGAAGCCAGTGAGATCATTTAGTGAAATGACCGGTTCTACTTCGAGAGGGTCTGAGGGAGGGGTTATGTCAGTGGGTTTTGGTGACGCGGACACAAGGGGAGTTTCAACATCCTCTTCTGAAATATCCTCCGAGATGGCCATAAAGATATTTTGTTCTGTACACTTGTGGCTTGCAAAATATTTTTCATCACAATTATAACAAAGGCCTTTGAGTTGGCATTCATCCATTTCATCTCTTTTCAATTTTTGGATCTTTAGTGGAGCAGAAGGAGTAGGGGGATTTATTGGTTTAGTGCGAGGAATAAAGGAGGGTTTCCAGTTTTGAGAAGAGACAACCTGTTGTGCTTCCTTAGCTCTTTTAGTAGCCTCCACCCAACTCCGAGGCCGAGCCATGAGGACATGGGAACGAATCTCGTCCTTGATGCCACTGATAAAAAATTCTTGAAAAAAAACATTAGACATGCCCTCTATACAAAAATCCATTCACTCAAAAGAAGCTATAAAGTCTTCTATTGTTCCAGATTGTTTCAACTTTGTCAAACGACCTAAATGGTTGGTTTCAGTGTCAAAGAGTTCATAAAGATCTGCCACAAAGTGTGTCCAAGCAACATACCCTTGACGAGCAGTTTTTATCCATTGCCACCATTGCCAACGTTCTTGATCTAGATGGAGAACACCATACCAGAGTTTTCAAAAATCATCTGTAATGTTGTACAAAGAGAAATAATGTTCCATTTGAGTTACCCAACGAGTGGGATTTGAGCCATCAAATTTGGTCACATCCACCCGCGGAAGGCATAGGTCACACTGAAAGTGATGGGGCTGAAAAGTATGGTAATGAGAGAAAGTTTAAGCTTTGGTATGAAAAGGTGGGTCAGATAAAGGGGGATCTACAAGGATATGCAGCTTGGTGAAGATCATCAAAACGACATATTCAAGTTGGGTAGTCATGTCTTGTTTGAGGTCTTCTTTGAGTTCGGTCATGGATGCAGCGATGGACGAATGCATGTTTTGATTGATTGTGGCAATATTGGCACTGAGTTGTCTCACTTCTTGTTGGGTCTCTGTGAAATTAGATTGTAAGGTATTGAAGAGAGCTTCCAAGTCTTGGCTACGGTTATGGGCCATGATGATGAGGGAACCAAAAAGGGGCGGGTGGGGTCAAAAATTTTGCTGAAAAATGATAGGTATGAATGTGATAAAGGAGAAGAGATAAATCCAATGGTACAGGTCTCAAATAATGGTGCAAAAATTTCCAGATTTTTTTTTTTTTATTACACCTATGAAGTTATACTCTGGTCTGAAGAATACTGCAATGATGAAATGCCCAAATGCTTAACCAAGAAGAAATGTGTAGTGATTTGGAAACTCGAACACAGTTGCACAACAATAGATCTTGTCTGTTTTATATTTTGTTTCCATCCCAAAGGGTCAGGTATTCAAGGGTTCTATAGATAAGGGTTTTCCCTATGCTATAGCTCTCTGATATATGTGCAGGGTCCAATAGAAGTAATCAGCCCAATATATCAGGGCACCAACTAAGGAGGCTAGACAGTGCCCTTAGTCATACTACTTGACTACCCAGATACTAGAGAGTATCTTCCTGAGTGTTGTTCTCGGTGATACTATAGAAGTCATGCATTTGATCAATTTATCTAAAGAGGGCTTCATGAAATCTAGGCTGATCCATATACAACTATTGTCTGATGTGTGTTGGCAGCCAATTCACATTTTTCCACTGACTAATAAGCTTCCTACACCAATGTTTTGCAAACATCAATTTTTCGTCGCAATTTTCAAATAAACGACACTTTTATTTTTGCGACATTTGCCCATTTACCTTTGCTTTTGTTTTCACGACTGTAAGCGTGAAAAATTGGTCTTTCGAAGTCGCATTAGAATCATTATTGAATTGTCATTATCCTTCTTGTTGATATGCCCATTGCGCTTACATTTCATTTATCATTATGCAGTTGGCAAAAATTTTTGATCTGTACTCATTGGACATTCTTGGATTGATTGTGTGACTTTGTCTCATTGAGTTTGTGATGCATTGGCGATTGGATTTATATGTTCTTTGATTTGATCTACTTGACCATTGGTTTCATAAAAAAATATAGGTGTTATGGTTAAACCCTTGATATGTGTCATTTGATATGACACCTAGTTTAAAACACATTGGCACATTGGTTAAACTCTTGACATGAATTGTTACAATGCATGTCACATAGTCAAAACATTGGTATTGGTTTCGATTTGTATGTTGGGTGTTTAAAACTATGGCATAACTTTGATTGCGTACGTTGGTTTATACACTTACCATTGATTTCATTGGTCAAGCAAGTGACATAATTGTTGAACTATACAATAGTGGGTTGAACAACTATAAGCGTCGGTGGTTGTACCTTGGCAATAACTATTATGCATGGCAAAAATAAGCTCCACCACCTTCGCATGATATCATTAATGCCTACGCCTTATCACTGTTTCACCTCTATTATCTCAGGTAACCCTTCATGAACTCTGCTCCTGTGTATGCTATGATCCAAACCCTGGCTCGTTCACCGTGTGCTCGGCTTCATGGCACCGGTGGTGCGAATTGAGCTGAATGGTAGCCAAGCCTTGCTACTGTTCGACAATGCACGGAAAGACTTAGAGGATAGTTGTTGGCTCACCTTCGTGCAGTGGTTTGAGGGTTTTAATCTATGTGTTGCACAACAGTTTGCCCTAACTTTTGATGGCTATAGAGCCAAGGTGGGTGACGTTCAGTTGGAAATCAGTGATGAGTTCAATAGCTCTGCCACCGCATTAGCAGCCACGGGCCAGCGTTGGTTCAAAAATTCTAAGGTAGAAGAGGTGCCATGGCCACTACTGTTTGCCTCGCGAAAAGTCACATCCTGTGACAGAGGTATGCCCATTTCCATGCTTAAACCACGATGGCATGACCTTTTGATAGTAGTTAAACAATTCGTGACCTGTGAGGGTCGATATGGACTTGTTTTTCTCTACCACCTGCGTTTGTTAATGAATTTTATAGGGTATTCATTGAATATGCCTTTCTACTTCCAGTGTAGCCTGTACAAAATGTCAAAAAGGTTTAAAAGGGAGAAGGTCGATAGTAGCCTGTTCCACCATAGACTAATTAAACTTATCATTGTTCATCACTTAAGTCTCCACGGTGATAGCTAGCGAGCTTTTATCGCTCGAAATGGTTTTGATGATATAGACCCTATCCAGATTGACAAGCCTGTGGTTAATGAAACCAAGGTCGAGCCACCTGTGCCCTTCCATGTCCTATTGCCCTCTCCTAAGCCTTTGGTCGACCCTGATATTGACTTACCTGACGTTATAACTGAGAAGGCTGAGGCTATAAAAAATCCTGTGAGCAAAAAGGTTAGAGGTAACCCTACTTTTGATGGCAAAGGGAAAAAGAATGCTCGACTTATCTCAAGAATGGCTAGAAATAAGCCTAAACCTAGTGTTGAGCAGAAGCCCATAGTCCTTAGTGAGGATTCGAAATCTGACAAAGAACACTTCCTAGCTACTGAGTACCGTTACTCACAGGGTCTGTGCTCCGAGCCACCTTATGACTTCGTTTCGAATCTTCCCCCTTGCCTAAGAAACAATCCCAGTTATCCAGGGATCAAACTACCTAACGAAACCCTCGACAATGTAACCAAACCCTCACCTGCATCTTCGAAACCCAGACAGTCGTCATGTGACCAATGTGATTTGTGGATGGAACGATACTATATAGATGTTCCCTTACTTCAATCGAAAGTCAAAGCGTTGGAAAACCAAGTTACAGTGTTGACCAAGAAAAGAAACAAACTTCAAGCAACTGATAAGAAGTAGAGGACCACTGGTTCCAACGTATTTCAGAATGTGGAATTGGTTATAGCCGTTGTCAACTCCAAAATGTCATGATCAAGCCGTCTACTCGTCATACAGGTATGAATTTTGATATCATTTTAGTTTTGTGAATGACCAGGATTAATATAATGATTTGAATTTGGTTTTCAAATAGCTCTGTCTATC
Source organism: Picea sitchensis (assembly GCA_010110895.2). Classification (NCBI taxonomy): domain Eukaryota; kingdom Viridiplantae; phylum Streptophyta; class Pinopsida; order Pinales; family Pinaceae; genus Picea; species Picea sitchensis. The sequence continues at coordinate 231,256 of SNQJ01S0027892.1, forward strand.
ATTCGAAATGGCTCTGTCATAATGTTGTTCATCCTGTACATTGTTTTTGCTTTGCTAAAAATAAATGAAGTTTAGATATGGATACACGATTTACTCATACCCAGTTTATCCACTGATAGATTTTCATCAGATTTGATTTGTTTGTCTGTTAAGTTAATGAAATCGATGGTTTGCTTTCAATTGAATTTGTTTGTATCCAACTTGAACATGAGGTTTTCATGCTAAATTTAGAGCACGATCATATTTTGATTTGGTATGATTTCTTTGTAGTCGGATCACATCGGCCCTAATTGTGTTTTGATGAGTTGATTTTTGAAACGATTTCGTGAGTTTGGTTGTTACGATCTTTTGATATGCTATGTCATGTAATCTTCTAAAACAAGAATACAACTCTATTTGGCTCTGATTTGGAAAGAACGACTCTGTTTTTTATGAAAACGATATTCTCATTTAAGCCTGTGCAAATGATATCCATGCCTGAATCATGGAGCAGTTTTGATTCACGACAACTATGTTAAACGCCAGTTGTTTGATTCGCTTGATTGGATTGCTGTGTATCTTCAGTTAGTATGATCGATTTTATGAGTTGTATTCGTATCAAAAATAGACTTGATTGCAGCTCTGTTAATTTTAATTTTCGAACGAGTTTGTTAACTCAGAACGACTTATGTTATTTCTGTCAAATTCATATGAGGAAATTTGGGTAATAGTTGTTTCAAAATGAATTCAAGAAATGATTTCGTGAATGATTTTGTCCACCCCAATTTGCAATAACAAACAACCGGACAACTCTTACGAACTCTGTTACCAACTAATTGATCTCATTATGATTATGTTTGTGAACATTTACGCGCCAGTTTTGATTTAATTCGCTCATGGCATGGATCGTTTGTTATGGCAATACAGTTATGTCGATTTGAAAATGAGCTTGTTTGGATTCGATCGTGTTTCCTGTTGATGAGGCAACATAACAATTGCCAATGATTTGTTTTAATTATATCGATTTCAATTTGATATGGAACGATTTCATTACTGTTCGATATTATACTACTCACCCAATTTTATGGTAACAAACGAAACAGAGTATATGCATCTCTGTAATCATTTGATTTTAGTTTTGTTTTGATCTCGAATTAGCATAACAATCTCAATTTGAATGAATCGTTTGTCTTTCAATTAGCTATTAGGTACTTGTAAATAGTTGAATTTAATTCTTTAAAAGATTTGAATTGATTTTTATGCTGATTCTGTGTCTGATTTAGACCAGCTACAGAATCGCAAGATTCTGTACCTAGTCTATAGAATTAGATTTTTTATCATTTTATTAATAAAATATCCTCCTAACTTGTTCATTTTTTACCCTTTTCAGGTACATCCGAATTGCATTGGACATGCTGACAGTCTAGGAGATATTTGTGTGTTTTAGTTTAATTTTAGGTCCCTAGTTTAGTCAGACTTGGGATGTCTTCCCAGATTTTATGTAAATAGTTTTGATAACTTCCACAGGGATGTTTTACCCTGTGGAAGGTCTTTAAATACTTATTATTTTTTGTAATAAGGGGCATCCTCACTTGTGGGAGAACCAGGCTATGGATTTCTAATACAAATTGAGACATGAGTTGATGTTTTGCTACAGCTTTCGCCTTTCAATATATCAATCTTTTCATTCAAGTTTATGCATGTCATTTGTAGTTGATTATAGACTACTTTAGCTATCATAGTCTATTGCAGAATGATGTGATTTAATTAATGTGATCCATATCTGATTTCTTTCATTACTTTAAAAATACAGAAATTACTTTGTTCAGTTAATGAATGACAGATTTCTCTTCTTCATCAATTGAATTATTTTGTATAAGTCTTTGCATACAGGTTTATCTAACTGTCAAGATTTATAAATCATAAGATTGTTGTAATTTTTATGTCTTGTTTGTCCTGTAATCATACTTGAAGAGCACTGCAGCTATCGTTTACGAGAAGCTCCTGGATAATTCGGTGCAGGTTTCCTCCCTCCGATCAGTTGAGAAAATCATCATACACAGGACAAATCTGGAGCTTTTCTCCAGGTCAGTTTGTGATTTATTTGTTAGTTAATTTGTTTAGTATAATTTAAGTAGTTCAGTTAGATATATGTTTAGTTAGATGAGTAGTTAGAATTAGTATATTAGTTGTTTAGTTTAGTTAGTTTTTGTTTTATTTCTGTTCATAAAATTATAAAATCAACAAAAAATATCTCTTTCTGTCTTGGGGCAGAATATAAGTGAGTTTTTCAGGTTTTATTTAAATCTGTAAATTGTAGATATTGTACATTTTGTGAATAAGATTTAATTATGTTAGTAGTTAGATAGTTAATTAGTTAGAGTTAGTATAGTAGTAGTTAGTAGATTGTATATATAGAATAGTTAGATTAGTTTAGTTTGTTTTAATAGTTATTTTAGTTAGATTAGTTTTGTTTGTTTAATAGTTAGTTTTAATTAGATTAGTTAGTTTAGAATAGTTTTTCTTTTTTTGTTTTCTTAGGACCTTAGATCGGCTAACGGAGCCGCTAAACCCATCAGGGTGGTTCATCCCAAACAACTTCGGTTATTAGACAACCCCGGACCGATCCCACTCTTCCAGTTGACGGACGGTCAATTTCGCCCGTCAACAAATGGCGCTAGAAGGAGGGCCTGAACTTAATTAATGGCACGAGGCGGTTGCAAGACTCCTCCACCACCTAATCACTCAGCTATAGTGACTAGAAGCCATTCAAACGATAATTTTCCCATTCAAAAAGAAACTACTTCTACCGACAATCCACAGATCACAGTTGAGCCAGCAACCCCTAATCCTACAGGTGGTGACATACAAGAGATTGTTCGTCAATCTATGATAAAAACACATAGTGCCTTAGCCCATTTGAGGCAACCTAACCATCCGTGGGGACAACCTTTGGACTTCTCCGATATCAGAGAACAATTAGGAGACACTAGTCTCACTGTGAATCCTATAGATCCAATCTTAAATCCTGCTGCAGGAGGATCTGGGATACCCCCTTCACCACCTCCATCATCCCCTTCCTCTTCTGGAGGAGATTCCTCTGACGAAGGTAATTCCCCTTCTCAGCCTTCCACACCCACTACCCCAATGGAAAATCAGAAAAACCCTACTAGACCCTAGCTTGATCAGGATGCCGTAGTTGTACCTAGAGCTCAGCATCCTTTACCTAAACACCTATAGAAATGGCTTCCCAAGTGTGACCCTGACTCAAAACAGATCGCTGAAGATCACATTAAAAAGTTTATGTTAGCCATAAGACTCCACAATTTCGAACATGAAGACGTTGTATGTAGGTTGTTCCCTTATACTTTCGAGGGTAATGCATACACATGGTACTTTTCCCAACAACACCATACCATCGTGTCTTGGGAAAAGTTTTACTCATGCTTTTTGGAAAAGTTCGGAGACGGTAAACCTTTGGAAGTCCTAGTCATGGACCTTTCTAGCTTAAGAATGAACCCAAAAGAAAAATTCAAAGACTTTAATCAAAGATTCTTAACACTCAAAAACCGAATCCCTACAGATTGCATGCCTGCTGAGAATCTTATAATAGCATACTACACTAAATATTTGCATCAAAGTATAGCTATTTGGGTTAAACGATCTAAGAAAGCCACGTTGTTAGAAGCCTTCGAGGAGGCCAGCCAGATTGAAAAAGACATACTTAGTCTTAAAGAATTTACTAGCAACGAAACTGAGACTAGTTCTTCTTCCAAAAAGAAAATCAAAATCCTCTCCAGACCCACTCAAAGTAAAACACAACTTGAAAGATCTGATTTAGAAATCTTAACTAAAGTTGTTCAAAAACTGTCAAATCAAGCTATAGACTTGAAAAGGTTGACCGAAGAAGCTTCCTCAAGCAAAGGACCTTACAAAACCCCACTCCGGAAGCCTTTTCCTACCAACCGACCTAATCCAACCACAGAAGGCCTAAATCTAGAAAGTCTGCAATGCGCCCTGCAAACAATTCTAGAAGCCCAAGATAACTTGATGCCTCCTGAGATTCCTGAAGAGGTAGTTGAACAAGAGACATTTCAAGAAGAAGAGTCTTCTCCAAACATTTTTGGACACTTCTCGGATAACATCTTTCAAGCTAACTTCGAGACAGTACATCCCTATAATACCAGGAGTAAGACAACAAACAAACCTTCTTCCGAAAATACTACAACCTCGCCTCCAAAGCAATCTAAATCAGCTGATACTAAACAGAGTAATGTGAACCCCAACTTAGATTATGATGTAGTTGAAGACCTTAAAAATTTAAGGGCTAACATTTCTATTTATGAGTTATTGAAGTTTCCATTTCTACTACAAAAAATGTTACAGAATATCTCTGAGAATGGCAAAAATGGTAATTCTAATGGTAACAAGGTTGTGCAGAACAAAGTTCCCGAGAAGACTTCCACTAAAAACAATCCTTATCCTCAAGATAAAGGAAGCCTTCCTATAAGTAATGTAAATAATGTAAATAATGTAGATAAAATAGCTTTAGAAACTGCGAGTAAAAAGCCACAAGCTACTACTCTTAGTACTCGCAAAAATGTACCTCCTTTCCTATTAACTTTTGAGATCTTTAATAGAAATGTGAAAAATTGTATGGTAGACTCAGGAGCGTCATCCAATGTGATGCCATGGTATGTTTTCCAAAATATTAACGCTGAAGTTGAACCCTCAACTTTAAAAATCATACAACTTGATCAGACAAATGTCAAAGTTATAGGCGAACTAAAAAATGTGCTTATTAGATTATCGTCTAAACCCAAGGTTCATCAAGTTATTGATATAATTGTTGTGGATATTCCAGAAGTGTATGGTATGTTTTTAAGCAGGGACTGGTCGGAACAACTACATGGTTATTTCGCGACAGATTGGTCCCATCTATGGCTTCCAGAGAATGACAAGCCTAATAAAATCAAAGTAAATCGTGAGAGCTACCTTAAGTTCACGGTCACAGATTTGAACGATCCCAATGAACTATTTACACCTTCTACTGATTCACCCGAAGTACAAGGGATGGACACCTTCTTTGGCAATTTCATGGCCGAGGCTTCACCTATCACCAATCCAGAACAATAGTTCGAGATTGTAGCATATATGCAGCCAACAACTTCTACGCAACGGTCTCATGTGCCCGATGTAAATCAAATTTGGTCTTTGTATTTCGACGGGTCAAAGTCCAAAGAAGGAGCTGGAGCAGGCTGCGTCATTATCGATCCAGCCGGTAACAAAACATTGATGGCATGTAGGTTGGAATTTGAATGTACTAACAACACTGTAGAATATGAGGCTTTACTGCAAGGTCTCAGAAAATCTTTGGATATGAACATTCAAAATTTAACCGTCTTTGGCGACTCTAAAATAGTGGTTAGACAGGTAAGAGACTCTATCCACTGCCTGTCTCTGCATCTCAAAAGCTACCAGTCTGAGGTATGGAATTTAATGAATAAATTTTCCGCTTTCAATATAAATTCTATTCCTAGATTGAATAACTCTGAAGCAGATTTATTAGCTAATGTAGCTTCTAAACTTCTTCCTACAGAAGGCTTGTCCCTAGATGCATTCTCCGTTGAGCTACTATTTCGGCCATTCGTTCCTAACAACATCATGAACTAGAGAGTATTTGATGACGATCAACATATTATTAACTTTCTGCACATGGAAGAAACTTTTCAAGGTGCAGTGATAGACAAACACACACATGATGACAATTTGCACGATTTCACGGTGATACCAGATCCGAGAACTCCTGAATCTTCATCGGATATGGTAAAATCGATCCCTAAATCTCTAATTAGATTAGAGAAGTTTTATGATCTTCAAGAAAAATTTAAAAAGACGGTCAACTGTAAAACCAATAGTTCCTCGTTATCTTATGAAAAGGTGAACTTAGGAACTAATGAAAATCCTCAGTGCATTAATCTAGGGTTGGGATGTTCTCAACAAGAAAAAGCTGCATTTATTAAATTGTTCAAAGAATTTAGAGATGTCTTTGCGTGGACGTATGATGACCTTAAAACTTTCGACCCTAACATCATACAGCATGTCATCCCGATGAAGCCCCAAACCTTACCCTTTCAACAAAAACTAAGGAAAATGCACCCCAAGCTCGAACCGACTGTTCAAAAAGAATTGAATAAGCTCCTAAATGCTAAGATAATTTTTCTTGTTAGACACACTCAGTGGGTTTCTAACCTTGTCCCGGTCCAGAATAAAAATGGGGAAATCTGACTCTGTGTCGATTTCTGAAACCTTAATAGAGCATCTGATAAAGACAACTATCCTGTCCCGCCCATGGAACAGATCCTTCAACAAGTATCTGGTTCTGAGAGGCTATCCTTACTGAATGGTTTCTCAAGATGCAACCAAGTCCTGATGTCTCCACCAGACCAACTTAAAACTACCTTCCATACCCCATGGGGTACTTATGCTTATCAGTAAATGCCTTTTGGATTGATTAATGCTGGAGCCACATTTCAGAGAGCAATGGACATTTCTTTCCGAGGCTTAATCAATCAGTCCGTCATAGTTTACTTAGATGATGTGACTGTATTTTCTAAAAACAAAAACGATCATCTAGCTCACTTACGAGCCGTCCTACTGCGATGTCGTAAATACGGCATCTCCTTGAATCCCAAAAAATCCATCTTTGCAGTAGAACAGGGTAAACTCTTAGGATTCATTGTGTCTAGTGAAGGGATGATTATCGACCCCAAAAGGACTCAATTCATCACGAAACTTCCCCCTCCTACATCCAAAAAGTCTATGTAGTCTTTCTTAGGCCAGATTAACTTTGTGAAAAGATTTGTCCCATGTTTCTCCGAAATGGTCAAGCCTTTACATAATTTGATTAAGAAAGACACCCAATATCACTGGGGACCCCTAGAAAATCAATCTTTTAATGCAATAAAGAAGGCCATAATAGACGCTCCGTCTCTCATGATCCCATATTTTTCTCAAGACTTTACACTCTACACTTTTTCTTCTGACCGTTCCTATGCCACCGTCTTAACCCAAAAGAATGCCGAGAATAATGAAGTACCCATTGCCTTTATGAGATCTGCTTTCAAAGGTGTTGAACTTAATTACCCAACGGTATATCGGAAAGCCTACGCTATTTTCAAAGCAGTTAATCACTTTTGGTCCTATCTTTTGAAGTCTAGGACGAAAGTCATTGTCCCCTACCCAGCCGTGAGGAACCTGTTAGTGCAGAAGGAACTAGGTGAAAAGAGGGCCAACTAGGTCACCTCCTTGCAGGAGTATGACTTAGAAATCACCCCAGCTCAGATAGTGAGAGGCCAAGGGTTATGAAAGTTAGTTTCTGATTCAGCAGCAGGATAGCAAGAAGAAAGCGATACGTCAAACCTAGGACAAAGCGATCAAAGTTGAATCTGTTGCGCACAAAACTCTGTCAGTCCTTGGTATGACAATATAAGATTCTGTCTTGAACATGGGTCAGCCCCCCATCACCTGGACCCCGCTAAAAGAAGAGCGTTGAGATTAAAGTCTACCTCCTTTCATCTGATTAATGGTGTTCTGTTTTGTCAAAATTTTGACGGCGTACTGATGCGTTGTATTGAAAAAGACGAAGCAGAAAAAGTCTTGCTAGAGTTGCATGTAGGAGAAGCTGGTGGTCATTTTGGTGGTAACACTACTGCCCATAAGGTTTTAAGAGCCAGTTATTATTGGCCCACACTTTTTAGAGATGCCCATGCCTTGTGTCGTAAATGTATTATTTGTCAGAAAGCATCGGGGCGGTTACAAAAACCAGCCTTTCCTTTGCAGCCCGTTTCGGTAGATTCCCCTTTTCAGCAGTGGGGCCTTGATATCATAGGTCCAATCAACCCCCCGTCCTCGCAACAACACAAGTTTATTGTGACAGCCACAGATTACTTTACCCCGATGGTCTGAAGCTGCTGCGTTAAGAACTGTCAACACCAGTCAGGTAATTGCCTTTCTAAATTCGAATAGTATCACTCGTTTTGGTATCCCTAACTATTTAGTATTCGATAATGATTCTTACTTTTCCTCTCTTGAGATGAGCGAGTTCGCTCTGGAAAAAAGAATTAAATTGAAGTATTCCGCTAGCTATTACCCTCAGGGCAATGGATTGGCAGAATCAACAAACAAGAACTTGATCAAAATCATTAAGAGAATGGTGGTTGAAAATCACAAGAATTGGCACAATGCACTGCTAAACGCGTTGTGGGCTGATAGGGTAACGCCAAAAGTTGCTGTAGGTAACTCCCCCTTTTTTCTCGTTTATGGCAGAGAAGCAATTCTGCCACCTCACATTCTTCTTCCTTCACTTTAGTTGTCGCAGAAAGTCCAAGAAGAAGATTGTCCCCCTTTGGAAAACCGAATTAACACTTTGATGAAGCTAGAAGAGATAAGATCCCAAGCTAAACGTAAGTTAGATCAACATCAACTATTGGTTAAAAGATGGTTTGATTCTAACTCTGCTTCTGATAGGAATTTTGAAGTAGGCGACCTCATCCTGAAATGGGACAAATCGCATGAGGGAAAGGGAGAACACACTAAATTTCAAAACTTGTGGCTTGGACCATTTTTAATCGCTGAAAAGTTGGGTCCTAGTTATTTTCGATTGCAGAATCTTGAGGGTCATCTTGGCACCTATCCGGTGAATGGCCAAGCCTTGAAAAGATACTTTGCTTGATGACAACCCTTGTATATTATGTACATATTTTTCTTTTGTTTTCTTTTTCGTTTGCTTTTTTGTTTTTGATTTTTCTTTAAATTTATCAGCTTGTGTTTTTTGAAAATACACATACTTGTATACTGAGATATTCAGACAAAGACAATAGAAAATTCCTTCATTGAAATAACTACTAAGAAAATTTGTATAAACATCAATGGTATATTTTTGAAATTTATATCTATGTTGGAAGACGTTTGTTGTTTGAAAGAAGTTGACTGATTTCAATCTCTAAGAAAAGCTTGTCATGATCATCTATTATCTTTTTATGCTGTCCCTATTCCTCAAGGGAATGACTCGAAAGATGTCTCCCTGCCTTATGAAGTTGTTTTTGTAAATGAAACATCTCTGGATCCCAATAAAGGACAGTTTTAAAAATTCCGATGAGGTCTGAAAAAATATGTTAAAATATCATGATTTTCAGTGTCACCCCGCTCAACTATATATCTATAAAAAAAAAATAAAAAAAAAAATAAATAAATTATTAATAAGAGCTGTGGGAAGTGCTTGTAAACCCGTCGGGATGCTGAACAGGTCTGTTGGCAGTGGGTAAATGCATGCATGACGCCAAGACAACTTCATCGGGGTACTGAACAGGCCCGCTGGCAGCAAAGCAATGTCAGGTATATGAAAATTGGCAAATAAGAATCCTCTTTAATGTCCTTTATTCTGATTCAGAACTTCTTGGCAGGATACATATGTCAGAGTGGGTTAAATGGAAACCCTACCAAGGCTATGGACGCCTGCTGGCAGCAATGGCTATGCCAACAGTATTGGAGATTTTATCTTTAATATCGTGAATCGTTGGTCTTAAGACTGTTATCAGTTTTGATCTTTTAAAACACAGCTGGAATAGTTGGTTAATAATGATGTTTATACGATTTCCGGGTTGTTATTTTTGAGTTGGAATTATCTTTGTTGTCCTAATCTGAATTTGTTCCTTTTGGCAAAGATAACTACTTCTACCAGTGTGTCGCCATTGTTGGCAGCCAATTCACATTTTTCCACTGACTAATAAGCTGCCTACACCAATGTTTTGCAAACATCAATTTTTCGTCGCAATTTTCAAATACAAATTTTCGTCGCAATTTTCAAATAAACGACACTTTTATTTTTGTGACATTTGCACCTTTACCTTCGTTTTTGTTTTCACAACTGTAAGTGTGAAAACTTGGCCTTTCAAAGTCGCATTAGAGTCATTATTGAATTGTCATTATCCTTCTTTTTGATATGCCCATTGCGCTTACATTTCATTTATCATTATGCAGTTGGCAAAACTTTTTGATTTGTACTCATTGGACATTCTTGGATTGATTGTGTGACTTTGTCTCATTGAGTTTGTGATGCATTGGCGATTGGATTTATATGTTCTTTGATTTGATCTACTTGACCATTGGTTTCATAAAAACATATAGGTGTTATGGTTAAACCCTTGATATATGTCATTTGATATGACACCTAGTTTAAAACGCATTGGCACATTGGTTAAACTCTTGACGTGAATTGTTACAACGCATGTCACATAGTCAAAACATTGGTATTGGTTTCGATTTGTATGTTGGTTGTTTAAAACTATGGCATAACTTTGATTGTGCGCGTTGGTTTATACACTTACCATTGATTTCATTGGTCGAGCAAGTGACAAAATTGTTGAACTATACAATAGTGGGTTGAACAACTATAAGCGCCAATGGTTGTACCTTGGCAATAACTATTATGCATGGCAGAAATAAGCTCCAACACCTTCACACGATGTCATTAATGCCTATCCCTTATCCCTGTTTCACTTCTGTTAGCTCGGGTAACCCTTCGTTCACTCTGCTCCTGTGTATGCTATGATCCAAACCCTGGCTCATTCACCGTGTGCTCACCTCCATGGCACCGGTGGTGTGAATTGAGCCGAATGGTAGCCAAGCCTTGCTACTGTTCGACAATGCATGGAAAGACTTAGAGGATAGCGGTTGGCTCACCTTCGTGCAGAGGTTTGAGGGTTTTAATCTATATGTTGCACAACAGTTTGCCCTGAATTTTGATGGTTGTAGAGCCAAGGTGGGTGACGTTCAGTTGGAAATCAGTGAAGAGTTCATTAGCTCTGCCACCGGGTTAGTAGCCACGGGCCAGCGTTGGTTCAAAAATTCTAAGGTAGAAGAGGTGCCATGGCCACTACTATTCACCTTGCGAAAGGTCACATCCTGTGACAGAGGTATGCCCATTTCCATGCTTAAACCACGATGGCATGACCTTTTGATAGTAGTTAAACAATTCGTGACCTGTGAGGGTCAATATGGACTCATTTTTCTCTACCACCTGCGTTTGTTAATGAATTTTATAGGGTATTCATTGAATATGCCTTTCTACTTCTAGCGTAGCCTGTACAAAATCTTAAAAAGGTTTAAAAGGGAGAAGGCCGATAGTAGCCTGTTCCACGATGGACTAATTAAACTTATCATTGTTCATCACTTAAGTCTCCACGATGATAGCTTGCGAGCTTTTATCGCTCGAAATGGTTTTGATGATACAAACCCTATCCAGATTGACAAGCCTGTGGTTAGTGAAACCAAGGTCGAGCCACCCGTGCCCTTCCATGTCCTACTACCCTCTCCTAAGCCTTCGGTCGACCCTAATATTGACTTACCCGACGTTATAACTAAGAAGGTTGAGGCTATAAAAAATCCTGTGAGCAAAAAGGTTAGAGGTAACCCTACTGTTGATGGAAAAGGGAAAAAGAATGCTCGGCTTATCTCAAGAATGGATAGAAATAAGCCTAAACCTAGTGTTGAGCAGAAGCCCATAGTCCTTAGTGAGGATTTAGACTCTGACATAGAACACTTCCTAGCTAGTGAGTACCCTTAATCACAGGGTCTATGCTCCGAGCCACCTTATGACTTTGTTTCGAATCTTCCCCCTTGCCTAAGAAACAATCCTAATTATCCAGGGATCGAACTACCTAACGAAACCCTTGGCAATGTAACCAAACCCTCACCTGCATCTTCGAAACCCAGACAGCTGTCATGTGACCAATGTGATTTGTGGATGGAACTATACTATATAGATTTTCCCTTACCTCAATCGAAAGTCAAAGCGTTGGAAAACCAAGTTGCAGTGTTGACCAGCCAAAGAAACAAACTTCAAGCAACTGATAGGAAGCAGAGGACCACTTGTTCCATCATATTTCAGAATGTTGAATCGGCTACAGCCGTTGTCAACTCCAAAATGTCATGATCAAGCCGTCTACTCATCATATAGGTATGAATTTTGATATCATTTTAGTTTTGTGAATGACCAGGATTAATATAATGAATTGAATTTGGTTTTCAAATAGCTCTGTCTATCATTCGAAATGGCTCTGTCATAATGTTGTTCATCCTGTACATTGTTTTCGCTTTGCTAAAAATAAATGAAGTTTCGATTTGGATACACGATTTGCTCATACCCAGTTTAGCCACTGATAGATTTTCATCGGATTTGATTCGTTTGTCTGTTAAGTTAACGAAATCGATGGTTTTCTTTCAATTGAATTTGTTTGTATCCAACTTGAACATGAGGTTTTCATGCTAAATTTAGAGCACGATCATATTTTGATTTGGTATGATTTCGTTGTAGTCGGATCACATCGGCCCTAATTGAGTTTTGATGAGTTGATTTTTGAAACGATTTCGTGAGTTTGGTTGTTACGATATTTTGATATGTTGTGTCATGTAATCTTCTAAAACAAGAATACAACTCTGTTTGGCTCTGATTTGGAAAGAACGACTCTATTTTTTATGAAAACAATATTCTCATTTAAGCCTGTGCAAATGATATCCATGCCCGAATCATGGAGCGATTTTGATTCACGACAACTATGTTAAACCCCAGTTGTTCGATTCGCTTGATTGGATTGTTGTGTATATTCAGTTAGTATGATCGATTTTATGACTTGTATTCATATCAAAAATAGACTTGATTGTAGCTCTGTTAATTTTAATTTTCGAACGAGTTTGTTAACTCAGACCGACTTATGTTATTTCTGTCAAATTCGTATGAGGAAATTCGGGTAATTGTCATTTCAAAATGAATTCAAGAAATGATTTCGTGAATGATTTTGTCTACCCCAATTTGCAATAACAAACGATCAGACAAGTCTTACGAAATCTGTTACCAACTGATTGATCTCATTATGATTACATTTGTGAACATTTACATGCCAATTTCGATTTAATTCGCTCATGGCATGGATCGTTTCTTATGGCAATACAGTTATGTTGATTTGAAAATGAGCTTGTTTGGATTCGATCGTGTTTCCTGTTGATGAGGTAGCATAACAATTGCCTATGATTTGATTTAATTATATCAATTTCAATTTGATATGGAACGATTTCATTATTGTTTGATATTATACTGCTCACCCAATTTTGTGGTAACAAATGAAACAGAGTATATGCATCTCTGTAGTCATTTGATTTTAGTTTTGTTTTGATCTCGAATTAGTATAACAATCTCAATTTGAATGATTCGTTTGTCTTTCAATTAGCTATTAGGTACTTGTAAATAGTTGAATTTAATTCTTTAAAAGATTTGAATTGATTTTTATGCTGATTCTGTGTCTGATTTAGACCAGCTACAGAATCGTAAGATTCTGTAGCTAGTCTATAGAATTAGATTTTTTATCATTTTATTAATAAAATATCCTCCTAACTTGTTCATTTTTTACCCTTTTCAGGTACATCAGAATTGCATTGGACATGCTGACAGTCTAGGATATATTTGTGTGTTTTAGTTTTATTTTAGGTCTCTAGTTTAGTCAGACTTGGGATGTCTTCCCAGATTTTATGTAAACAGTTTTGATAACTTCCACAGGGATGTTTTACCCTGTGGAAGGTCTTTAAATACTTATTATTTTTTGTAATATGGGGCATCCTCACTTGTGGGAGAACCAGGCTATGGATTTCTAATACAAACTGAGACAGGAGTTGATGTTTTGCTACAGCTTTCGCTTTTCAATATATCAATCTTTTGTTTCAAGTTTATGCATGTCATTTGCAATTGATTATAGACTACTTTAACTATCATAGTCTATTGCGGAATGATGTGATTTAATTAATGTGATCCATATCTGATTTCTTTCATTACTTTAAAAATACAACAATTACTTTGTTCAGTTAATGAATGACAGATTTCTCTTCTTCATCAATTGAATTATTTTGTATAAGTCTTTRCATACAGGTTTATCTAACTRTGAAGATTTATAAATCATAAGATTGTTGTAATTTTTATGTCTTGTTTGTYCTGTAATCATACTTGAAGAGCACTGYARMTATCGTTTACGAGAAKCTCCTGGATAATTCGGTGYVRKTTTCCTCCCYCYGATCARCTGARAAAATCATCATACACAGGACAAACCTGGAGCRTTTCTCCARGTCAGTTTGTGATTTATTTGTTAGTTAATTTGTTTAGTATAATTTAAGTAGTTTAGTTAGATATATGTTTAGTTAAACGTGTAGTTAGAATTAGTATATTAGTTGTTTAGTTTAGTTAGTTTTTGTTTTATTTCTGTTCATAAAATTATAAAATCAACAAAAAATATCTCTTTCTGTCTTGGGGCAGAATATAAATGAGTTTTTCAGGTTTTATTTAAATCTGTAAATTGTAGATATTGTACATTTTGTGAATAAGATTTAATTATGTTAGTAGTTAGATAGTTAATTAGTTAGAGTTAGTACAGTAGTAGTTAGTAGATTGTATATATAGAATAGTTAGATTAGTTTAGTTTGTTTTAATATTTATTTTAGTTAGATTAGTTTTGTTTGTTTAATAGTTAGTTTTAATTAGATTAGTTAGTTTAGAATAGTTTTTCTTTTTTTGTTTTCTTAGGACCTTAGATCGGCTAACGGAGCCTCTAAACCCATCAGGGTGGTTCATCCCGAACGGATTGGGTTATTAGACAACCCTGGACCGGTCCCACTCTTCCAGTTGACGGACAATCAATTTCGCCCATCAACAATGTGCTACCACTCAAAGGGGTACCAACATGGGTTACAAGGTTGGCCAAAAAATGTGTGCTTAAGTACCACTTGTATTTCCTGCATGTATGAATCCCTCAACCATGGGTTTATGCGTATAATGAAAGGTCTCTATAGCTTAAAGAAGTTGAAATATGTCTCTACCCTGAAAAAAATTAACCCACAATTTTTTTGCCGAGGAAAGTGATCCAATACCACTTGTAATATTCTAGATATATAAAGTATGCAGATCATAAATAAAATGCTAGAATTGGCTGATAAACAATAATATAATGAGAACAACACCACAATAACATTGAAATGATATCAGAATAAAACCAAAAATAACACTTTGATTCTGAGAGCAATGCTCACTTGCCTCTTCGAGGGGAAAACCTCCAGTCGAGTAGAGATTTATTACTATAATATCCAAGCTAGGGTTCTCATACCCTTGACTCCTATTTATACTAAATATGTCTATCAAAAGAACCATCTAGAGGAAGATCCTTATAGAAGCAGAAGATTCTATTAGGTCTTCTTACATTTGACTTATTCTACCTTATTGCAAGGCCTTATTAATATTGACCTTTATTACATCTGAATATATTGTTCTACCTACGTGAGGGTTTAGGTCCCTAATAGTCGACCGCCCAAAAAATCATTCAAGCAGGGTACTTATGGCTCACGTTGTTTCATGATTGCATCCACACTGTCAAGCGATGCGACAAATGATAACTTTATGAAAACAAAGCATGAGGGCCACCATCTCTTCTACATCCAATCATCACAGCTGGCCCCTTCTATAAATGGGGCATAGACTTCATGACTTTCCATCCTCCATCCAGTAATGGACATATGTACATTGTCGTGGCTGTAGATTACTTTACCAAATGGGTTGAATCCATGCCCACTTTCAATAACAATGCTGACACAGAAACACATTTTTTCTTTAACCACACCATTTCTCAGTTCAGAGTCCCACTATAGCTAGTGTCTGACCATGGTAAACATTCTGAGAATGATATCTTTGAAGAAATATCCTCAAAATTAGGCTTATCCCACGAGTTCGCCTCCCCATACTACCCTCAGTCCAAAGGACATGTTGAGGTTGTCAACAAAGTCCTCAAAACCATGCTACAACATACCGTCAACAAACATAAGACCAACTGGCATCATATGTTGTTTTCTTCTTTATGGGATTATCGCACGACAGTAAAAAATACCACTGGTTTTACACCGTTCCACCTCATCCATGGGATCCAAGCCACACTTCCCATCGAGTGAGAAATCCCTACATTACGAAAAACCATTGAGCTATTACCTAAAAATGCTCCAATGGAGCAGCGCTTGCTGACCTTAGAGTCACTTGATGAATACCTGCGATCTTCATTACAACACAATGAGGTAGCCAAAAAAGGGTCCAAAACCACCTTCGACCACCATGTCAACCTTTGCTCATTCAACAAAGGAGATCTTGTGTTAGACTATGATATCGCCCACAATACTCTCAGCCATGGGAAATTTGAATCATTATGGCATAGAACCTTCATCATCCAACATTGCCTCACTAAAGGTGCCTATATCTTGGCCTCTCCAGAAGGCTATCCTCTCAAAGAACCCGTCAACGGGTTGTACTTAAAGAAATTTTACGCTTGAGCGTAGCCATCCTACCTTAGGATTTTCTTTGTACACATTTGTAGAGTTTTTAGTCGTCATTGACACCTCCATTCATGGTGTCTGATCTATCATCAATGTTATTGACAGATGCATCATCCATCAGCCTACCACATTGGTTATGTTGATGGGGCCAACCGCTGGACCCAAAATCTCACTTTAGCCACTTAGGCCCTCTATATTCCCTCCCATGTCCTGCTCCACTCCAGTGGCATATGTTTGGGATTGGCCACAAACAACCAAGATAAATATGACATCATCATTGGTATCCTCTCCAAGGCCAGTCACCATCACATTTTTCACCTTAACGTTCCTTTAGATTCACAGCTTGTTGTCCTACAACTCAACAATGTATATCATGTTCACGATCCTTGCCCCTTTCACAAATACCTGCAAGTTAGACTCCTATATCGCAACTTTTATTCAATCACATTTACACATATTCCAAGACAACTCAATCAAGTAACATATCACATGGCTAACCTAGTATTAGATTGGCATTTATCACATTAAACACATTTTATACATAACATCATACATTTGTCACAACACATAGAAACAACATCATACATTAAAGCATAACACATAGAGACATGAATGATCCAAAATATATCCCTATATATATATATATATATATAATCAAGTGTCATAAGTGTTTACAAAAAATATACATGTGCAAATTTCCTGTAGGCTCATGAATCCTCCCACCCCTATGATTACAAAAGTGGGTATCAACTACCCTATAAAAAAAATGGGCTCCCAAGTCCCTACATACAAAAACTAGCATTCATGGTGCCCCCAAATCTCCCCTCCTAGGTCCTTTGTTAGCTGGAGGTGCCCCAATAGCTGGGGGCCCTCTAGGTCTAGGAGGAAGTCGACCAACCATCACTTCCCCCGCCACTACTGCTCGATGAATCAAGGTCTTCCACTCTGCCGAAACTCCCACACACTACTCTAGGACCTCCTCGTCTTTGATGTGGACCCATATGCCCTCTGGTACACCTTGTAGAACCCACTCGAAGCATCAACACAAGTCCTCCAGCATCACCCCGGCCTCTGCCTGTGGCTCTCTCGCTAGTCTAGCACCAACGTCATCTCGTTGTCACTTCTGTCCCACTGTCAGATCTGTAGGCACTGGTTGCACTGGCCCCTAGTGAGTCAGCTCCCCAACCACCTCTGCCTCTCATCCTCAGGGTCCCACATCTAAAAAACAACACCAAAGATAGTGTCAACATCCATATATACATATATAATCAATGTTATCTATCGAAATCACAAAACATAAAACCATAATAAAAAAACATACTTCGTTGATCCCAATCCTCCCCAAGAGGAAACATCATGTTTGGGTCATGATGGTAGTCCATACGCACGTATGGATACCTCAGAATCACCTGTGGCATCTATCGCCATACTCGTTCCACCATGGCCGTGAAATAGTGGTTGTTAGAAAAATAGGATCACGAAGCAATAAAATAAAACAAATGCGGAAATAAAACACAGAAGATACACAATACAATAGAGACATAGATATACGTGGTTCACCTAGTGTGGGCTACATCCATAAGAGAAATTTCCATGTCCTTCCTTTATTATTATGCAAAAATGAATGGATACAACCTACAACAAACCCGCTATAACTTCCTCTTCTTTCTCTCACAGTCTCCTCTCTTAGAATACAATATTCACAATGATGCATAGCCGCAATACATTTCCCTCATAAAAGAGGATTGCCTTATAGGGAAAAAAACCTAATATAACTTCTACTGTCAGATCTGTGACCTTATAATGAATGGTCTATATTTACAATGAAATTACAATATACATTTCCAAGGCAATTTTTTCCTTCTAGGGCTTTTCCCCCGAACCCCCGTTGGGGGCCCGCTTTTCCCGAAACCCCCCCTACACTCCCCCACATGGATGAGTGTACATTCTTCTGGGGTGTAAAGTCTTCATGGGGTATAAACACGGATGAAAAAAAGGACCTCTGAATTAGGAAGATAATCAGGCTCCACAACTAACAATGCCCACCCTCCCCACCTCCATGTTGGGCTAGCACATGGGCCCACTTCATTAGTCATGACTCTCATCGCCTTGTGGGATCGAGAAAAATCCTCAGGCGCAACAAAGGCACCCTCTCTAGGAACCAGGCCACCAGAATGGACCCGAATGCGAAATCACTGGAGTCAGCTTGTCGACACCGATTCACCTGTCCCATCATCTTGGTGTGAAGAAGCACACCCCTTGAAAATAGGTCCCCATCCAGGACCCACTCCACTATCCTCAGATAACCACTTGTGATCCGTTGAGTCCCCAAGGATCCGTATATACTCACCACCATAGGAACGATGCACTCTGTCAAGAGGTCATCAATCACCTCAATACAGATGATCGAACCCGACATAGGGTTCAGCCTAGTGTAGTGGCGAGCTACCAAGTCACCTACTTGATCCTCCCCCGACAACTGGGGGTCGATAGGAAGGGCCATCCCACAGAATGGGAGTCCCGTCAGGAAATATACATCCTCGGTGGCCAAGAATGTTAGCTGTTGAACTCTAGCAATAAAGCACTATAGATCAATGCTCCACATTCCGATCATATAATGAAGTGGGAACTCCTGCGACCATATCTGAGGGTCATCAAAGAAATTGAGCAACCCGCAGGCTACCAAGTATCTTCAAACACCCTGTTGTAACAAAGTTAATTTTTTCTTCCCTAAATCCAAAACTCAATTATTCTTTGGTTATGGAGCCACCCTTAGTTCTAAAAAGGAGTCTAAAAGTCCTTCGGGATTTTCGGGTTTTGGGGTTCGGCTATTCACAAAGTATGAATTTTAATAACAATTCCAAAGTCTCGGTACCAAAATTTCAAAAAGTGATTGTTTAAAAGGAGTTAAAACGATTCAAAAGTAATAATTAAAAACGTTAAACGACTTCCCAAGCCTTTTGCATATTGTTTTTCGACCATCTTCCCAGCCATGCATTGAGCCACATGGAGGAATAGTTCATGAGGAAGCATGGAAATATTGCAATAAATGGCATAAAATCACTATGATAAGGTTTTACATAAATGCCACGTCACCATTTCGGGTTTTCAACAGTAGCGGGTTTGGCCGACACAAAGATTTTGACCACTGCGCATTTTCCCGAAACCCGAAACCCGAAATTGGGGTTTCAGGACTTTTGATGGCTTACGACGCTCTATTTTTGGCCTATTAGCCACCAAAATCTAGGACTTTTGATGGCTAAGACACCCTTGTTTTCGGCCTGTTAGCCACTGAAAGTCGCAGGTTTTCTCTAGTGATAAACTGCCTTGGAAAAAAATCAGTGTTCTTAGTCATGGAGAGGTCGTTTTGCACACTCAAATAGTCGATCAACATATAAAGATCCTAAGCCTTCCAGTGGTGTCTTCAAAATTTCATTTGGATCTTGGGAAGGTAGTCAAAAGTCCCCCAAAAGATGAGGTTCGTTTTCAGAAGTGTGGTGTTTTTTACTATGCTAGGTCATCATTTTCAAATGATGATTCTGAGTGACTGGAGTATCATTTTGAGAAACGGTCAGAGTATTTTATGCCTAATATATCAGATATCAATAGACTCTCTCATTTTTCCTAAAGGCATCACAGATTTGGAGAATTGAATCCATATTTGAGCCCTAATTTTTGGATCTTGTATTTTCCTGTTTTGACACGTGTTTGTAAAATGCATATCTGGGGAAGATGAAAATGTATCTCAGGGAATTGAGAGAGGGTTTTTCTCGAAACAAACAGATGTAGAAAATATTGTTTCAGTTTATGCACAGCTGTGATGATTTGAGAGATGTAGAACCATAACCACAGCCCCAGTTTTCAGCGGTCTGACCCATTTTCTATGGTAGAAAGTTTCAAGATTTGATGGTAATTGTTGATTTCGACCTCAATATCTATATGAGGCATCTTTGTAACATTCAACATGAGGGAGGGGGAAGGAAAGCATGGGAGTAGTACTCTTGGGACTGTAATATTTTCTTTCATGTTTAATAAAAGAGTGCAGAGCCATTTTCGATCTACATCAGAGATTCTTGTGATTTTGTTTGCAGAGAATGTCTTATTGCTTCATTTTTTACATCATTTCACTTGGTTTTATTTCTATTTTCTTCCCAATTTGTAACATGCATTTGTAATGGAATTCATCTGTTTGTTAGATGCTCTATTGCAGGACATGTTATAGGTTGTTTCTTGTAGATATCTGAAGGTTCATAATTCATCCTTTGTTAGTTGCTCTGTCCCATCCATCTCTTTCCACTAATTTATGCTTGGAATTCACTCATGTCTAAGTGATCCTTGCATTTTGATATGTTTTCTCTCTATTCTTCCACCATACTTTTATAAATCCTTTTCTCTGTAATCATATTCTATCTTGCCTCTGTTCCATGGATTTCCATTGCTGAAACACTCTTATTATTTGCTTGATCATTTGACTCCATGCCCAATGGACTACCTCCCAGTCCAAGCCATCAACCCTAAAAACCTCAAAACTTTATGTTACCCACAGATATGCCCACTGCTAAGCTTATTGAATACCTTATCGTGGCTTATATTTGAGAGATTCCTCTCGGGTTGGAAGGGGCAGCTTCCAATCAAAAGTGGTTTGTGGTTATCTCGGAATTTACTTGCATGAAACCCAAGTCAAGTTCCGGGTGATAACTTATTTTTTCATTTAAAATGTGCTAAGGCTTGGCTCTATTACAGCCTAGAGTCAACTCTTGTGACAAAATTGTTTTGGTGCCATTGTCATGGATGGAGGATGAAGTTATATTCTCTGGGATACAACAAAATTTTAGATCTATATCTTGATGGTGAACAAGGGATAAACATTCGATTGGCTATGATCATTCACCCGGTGACTCCTTGGTTCGAAGACTCTACATGATTTCACTGGCGACTCCACTAGTCTAAGTCGTCTCAAATGCCGAATTCATTCGCTGCTCGGATTACTGCAAGGGTTTCTCCTCTGGACTTTACAAATGTTTATGGTTTTCCAAACACTGTTCCAGACAATAAAATTTGGAAAGATGTCCTTCCTAAATTTGGAGGATATGGGGATGATGAACCTGCTCAACACTTGTTTGAATTCCACAAGCTCATGGATGAATTAAATGTGCATCATGAAGATGTCCTCATGTAGTTGTTTATGTTTTCATTGGAAAGAGATGCTAGGCTCTGGTATAAATATTTACCCCATTCTAGTATTCCTTCATTGAAATATTTTCACACACTTTTTCATCAACATTGTAAGAGGATATATTGAGCTGAAATCCTTTTTGAAGATTGTTGTAATATAGAATTCATAAGACAAAAAGATCATACAAATCCTCTTGAAGAGGAGGAAGAAATATCAGAAATTTCCCAAGTTGATGAAGATGATCAATGTGAAGAAGAGTTGGCTGATAAAGAAGATGGATATGATAGCTCTTGTAATCATATTCAAGAAGAAGATATTCAACATCACGGTCAACCTCCAGAAGAGAAAATAAAGGATAGTTTCTTGATCCCGAAATTACACAGACCACCTCCTCCTTTAACAAAAAAAGAAATAGATCTTCTCCTGAACAGTTATGTTGCAACCCCTGCTTAAACAGATCTGCAACATCCACACAGTCCTAAACATGTGAGTGAAACTTCTTCTACTATTAATGCAAATCTTATTTTAAATGATGATAGTCATGAAACTATACAGGAAGTCAGTGAACCTATTTATGATGATGATTCTTTGCCAGAAGATTAACTTGTAGACTCTGTTTTATTTCATGAAAAAGATGTGGCTATCATGTTTAACCATCCTGAAGAATGTTTGGCATTCAAGAATGATTTAGATTCTGATTTGGAGAGGTATAAATCTGAGATGGACATCATGCTAGAGAAAGGAGCAGAGATGCCCACAATTGAGGATTTTTCTGATTGATAACACTTCATATCTATCTGCCACACCCAGATATGATGAGTACACTGATGATTATAATATTGTTTCTCTAGAACAATTTGTTACAGGTTTTTCATGGAGGAATGACGGTTTTCAGACAGATGCCATATCAAATAAAGGATGTTTGGATATCTTCTTTGAGGATGATCCTGAGAAAAATAAATTGGAGCACATAGTAGTCTTTGATGAAGCTTGTTATTTAAAACCTCAGGACCATGCATTTTTTCATGATCCTTTTGCTGACCTTTTAGATTCATTTTATGGAGGAGTATGCTATGTCATGGATATTTTTTCACAGGAATCAAGGAGAAGATTGAACATTTATGTTCAACAACATTTCAGATGGGAGTTGTCAGTTTCCTTTTTTAGCCTGCTCAGAGAAAGTGTAAGCATATTTCAAATAAGTAGCCAGTTACTAGATTAGTTTCACTGACACTTTTGTATCATTTAATCTACCATGTTTTCAGTAGATTAGAGTAGGTAGGAGTATGAATAAGCTCTGCACAATGAGCATTTATTTCAGCATGATTTCCAGTTTTCAGCTTCAACTCAATATTGCAAGGCATGCTTGCATTCAGTTTCATCTACAGGCACATGTTACAGATTTCAGAGGGAGATAGAGGTGGATTAGGCACTTGGTCTATGTGTTCTTCCCGTCCTGTAGGGGGACGGGATCCCTAGATGGAGCCTATGTTGTAACAAAGTTGAATTTTTCTTCCCTAAATCCAAAACTCAATTATTCTTTGGTTATGGAGCCGCCCTTAGTTATAAAAGGGAGTCTAAAAGTCCTTCAGGATTTTTGGGTTTTGGGGTCCGGCTATTCACGAAGTATGATTTTTAATAACAACTCCAAAGTTCCGGTACAAAAATTTCGAAAAGTGATTGTTTAAAAGGAGTTAAAGCAACTCAAAAGTAATAATTAAAAATGTTAAACGACTTCCCAAGCCTTTCGCATATTATTTTTTGGCCATCTTCCCAGCTATGCATTGAGCCACATGGAGTAAGAGCTCACGAGGAAGCATGAAAAGAATGCAATAAATGACATAAAATCGCTATGATAAGGTTTTACATAAATGCCACATCACCATTTTGGGTTTTCGACGGTGGGGGGTTTGGGTGACACAAAGATTTTGACCACTGCCCATTTTCCCAAAACCTTTAATCGGGGTTTTGGGACTTTAGATGGCTTACGATTCTCTATTTTTGGCCTATTAGCCACTGAAAGCAAGGACTTTTGGTGGCTAAGACACCCCTATTTTCGGCCTGTTAGCCATCGAAAGTCGCAAGTTTTTTCCAGTGATAAACTGCCTTGGAAAAAAATCTGTTTTCTCAGTCGTGGAGAGGCCTTTTTGCGCACTCAAATAGTTGATCAACATACACAAATCCTAAGACTTCCAGTGGTGTCTTCAGAATTTCATTTGGATCTTGGGAAGGCAGTCAAAAGTCCCTCGGAAGATGAGGTTCATTTTCAGAAGTGTGGTGTTTTTTACTGTGCTGAGTCATCGTTTTCAAATGATGATTATGAGCGATTGGAGTATCATTTTGAGAAACGATCAGAGGATTTTGTGCCTAAAATGTCATAGATTAATATCCTCTCTCATTTTTCCTACAAGTGTCACATATTGGGAGAATCAAATCCATCTCCAAACCCTAATTTTCAGATCTCATATTTTCCTGTTTTGACACGTGTTTGTAAAATGCAGATCTGGGGAAAATGAAAATGTATCTCAGGGAAATGAGAGACCTTTTTGCTCAAAACAAATAGATGCACAAAATCTTGTTTCAGTTTATACACTGCTATGATAATTCAAGAGATGCAGAACCATAACCTCAGCCCCATTTTTCAGCGATTTGCCCCATTTTCTATGGCAGAAAGTTTCAAGATTTGATGGTAACTATTGATTTCGACCTCAATACCTATATGAGGCATCTTTGTAACATTCAACAAGAGGGGGGGGGGGGGGGGGGGGAAGGGAGGTATCTTTGTAACATTCAACAAGAGGGGTGCTAATGGGTGGCAAGCATGGGAGTAGTACTCCTGGGACTGTAATATTTTCTTTCATGTATAATAAAAGAGTGTAGAGCTATTTTCGATCTACATCAGAGATTCTTGTGATTTTGTTTGCAGAGAATGTCTTATTACTTCATTTTTTACATCATTTCACTTGGTTTTATTTCTATTTTCTTCCCGATTTGTAACATGTGTTTGTAATGGAATTCATATGTTTGTTAGATGCTCTATTTTAGGATATGTTATAGGTTGTTTCTTGCAAAGATTTGATGGTTCAGAATTCATCCTTTGTTAGTTGCTTTATCCCAACCATCTCTTTCCACTAATTTATGCTTGGAATTCACTCATGGCTAAGTGCTCCTTGCATTTTGATATGTTTTCTCTCTATTCTGCCACCATGATTTTATAAATCCTTTTCTTTGTAATCAGCTTCTATATCACCTATGTTCCATGGATTTTCGTTGCCGAAACACTCTTATTATTTTCTTGATCATTTGACTCCATGCCCAATGGACTACCTCCTGGTCCAACCCATCAACCCTAAAAGCCTCAAAACTTTCTGTTACCCATAGATTTGCCCACTGTTAAGCTTATTGAATACCCTATCATGACTTATATTCCATAGATTCCTCTCAGGTTGGAAGGGGCAACTTCCAATCAAAAGTGGTTTGTGGTTATCTCAAAATTTACTTGCATGCAACCCAAGTCAAGTTCTGAGTGATAACTTATTTTTTCATTTAAAATGTTCTAAGGCTTGGCTCTATTATAGCCTAGAGTAAACTCTTGTGACAACACACCCAACTGCACTCTCATTTCCTCCCGTAAATGATCCCAATCGCACTCTCTCCAGTGCAAAGGCAACGTGATATCAGAGTCTAGTGATTACCTACATCGACAACATAATCACTTGATCAGACTCATCATCGATAAAAAAAAATCAAATTATCAAACATTATAACCCCTTAGCCTTTCCCACAGTGTGATACTTTCACCCAGATAGGTGCGCACATGTGCGCACCTGTTCTTTGCACATGTAAACACCTTTTCTTTGCACAGTTGCAACCTAATGTGAAGCTGTCTGAGAAACAGTCGTGCATGACTGCGTGGTTTTCAGTTAGACAGGCACACATCTAATGTGTTCCTATTTTCCCAATCCCTACGCCCACATGCGCGACTGTGTCAAGCACAAACACACATTATGCGATGGAAAATGGATTATACCCGTGCACATGTACGTAGGTATTCCTTGTTTTTCCATGCACTTGTGGGCCTCTACCCTAAAACTCCCCTGTACTACCCTCCATACAACCCCTATCTACAAAATAGGAATTTCACAAGGTGTAGAAGGATAAGACCACTAACCTGTCTCTCACCACTCCCGGATCGGTAGCCTCATGCTCCCGCAATCTCCAAATCTCCTCACAGCTATCTCGACAGCTCAGCAATAGTGACAGGTACAAATGAGGTGGCATATTTGGCCCACCAGCCATATATAGCCCCTTTTCCCAACTTCCATACTCTGTTACAGGAGCCCAAAACCTCCATTTTTCGATCTGTTCTCAGCTACGATATCCTGGTCCCGACATCTACACATTCACATTCCCCGGGTAATCATCTACACTTGGCCCTGATGAAGAATGTTTCTCATGTCACATTTAGGTACACATTCTCATGTTCGATTTGATCAAATAAATGTTATATGTTCTTTATCATCAGATATTTTTCACGTCGGGTATTTGGTTTTCATGTGTGTTGGTACTTAGTCTGCAAGCTTACAACCCCTTCAGGTATATGTTTGACACTAGCATGTAATTATTCCCTTTGTAAATCAATTGCATATCCCAGTCACACCCTCTAACGTTTACCTTTATGATCCATACATATGGATCTGCAGTACCTTTACCTCTACCGCATTTGGGTACTGTCAACCGGTAGCACTCTCCCCCACATGAGTTATCCCATTCATAGTTCCCCCTGGAAACTCGACACTCTTGCTGATTTCACCCCCTAATGATGGGAGTCCCGATAGTCTTATGCACTTCCAAGAATGAACCCCATACTTCTTCTCATCATGCTTCTAACCTTTCCAATGGACTCCGAGGTCATCTCATCTCGGTTCTATTGACTACACCTCTACAGTTTCATTATCCCTCCATCTCATCCACCATCAGTTTTCCCATATGCAGATTGTCCTCCATTCATTTACCTAATACAAAAACACACCCATGGGACCCCCACCCTCCACTAATTCTTTTTCACACACTTGTGCCCTAACAGGCCAAGACATCTTTCACTGGGGCACCCATTTCTATATCTGTACACTCAACCCAAATTATTCTTTATTTCTTTGATAATTGTAAAAAGCCTTTGTTTCCAACATATACATATATTTTTCGTCGTCATCCTCGATGGCCTTCTTTTTCCCTAGCAAAATCAACCCATTTTGCCCTTGGTTGGGACATCCACTCTCCTTTCATCCTAACATCATTCACAAACCCTAAGTATCCCAAGTCCATATACCCATGATCTCTGAGTTTGTCCACTTTGTTAGCCTCTGGCATAGTTTAACCCCATATCTAGTTGTCCCCCTGACACTAGATCCAGTTTTATGGTTGCTTCTAACCATCCTTCAAAATTTCCCAACCAAGGGAAGTCTTGTGTCCCACAACATATTGACTTCGGTCATGTTACCTGTCCATACCTGATATCACCTATTACTCAATGGATTTCACAAAGCCCTTTGCTTCTTAGAGTCGCATCCCCCTTTCTGTCAACATCAGTATTGTTTCCAGAAGGGCGACAATATCTTGACTCACATTACCTTTACAATGAGGAGTCTTGGATGACACAGAGAGAATAATCATTTCTCTCTGATTTCGTTGACCCCCATAACAATCGACTTCAGAAAACTCTCATGTTATGGTGGGTCTTACTATGCGACCATTGTAGTTGTTTCATACCATCTGAATACCTCTGAATTTGTTAGGCCATCAATGCCTACGAGTCATCGACATTTCTTATAGTCACCCTTGCCTCAATTCATAGTCCATTCACCATCCAGAACTATCATCTACCATTATCAACCACCCCCGAGGGTGCTGCAGTTATCTACATCAAAATACATCTTCAGTTCCAGTCACATTTTGGTTTCATGACACGAGCATGGGGCATGACCGCCTCATTTGTACACATATTTTCTTTTTTCTCCTTACAGAAAGGTATTGGTCCCACAGTTTTCCCTCTCCCTCTGATGGATCTCTCTTGCAGTTCCTCTCTTTACTCTTCATTACAATGGCACTCTCAGGAAAATAAACATTGATGCATTTTGGCTATACGTATGCTCCTAACCTCACACATCATGGGGCATCTATTATCACTGAAAAATTGTCTGCAACATTGCATGTAAATGATTGAAGAAACAAATCAATGTCGTCAACAGTTATTCCACCTACAACACTAAAATTCATCCAGAAGGCAAAAAACTATGTAATTGGGGTCAAAAATAAGAATGTGCAAAATCACCAAAGGGAGCATGCGCATAGTACGCAGAGTGCACAGGCCAACACAGGCCTCAGCGTGCACTATGCACAAAATTCACTACTGTGTATGAGAAAAGCCACACACTTCTATGAAAGACACATTTATGGAACTTTTCAGCCCCTCAACCACTTCTGGTTCGACCCCCAACACAATTTGACACTCATATCCGAGTGAAATCTAGATGGGAGGCTGGTCAAGGACTAGAGGGTTCCCTAAAAGGCTCCTTGTTCACACTATGAACCAATTACATTTTCCCATGTATGAATGCTATAAATAAGTTCCATGGGTGTGCTAAGAAACCAAGATCTTCAAGGTATTGTTATGCTGCAAGAATTCTTCTTTGAGAATCCTCTTTTCTCTTTGAAGCCTTCAAGCACCATTGTAGTAGGCCATTTCACTCACCTCTTGAGGGAATAGGTATTGTTTTTCTTCACCATTTTCCATTTATTCCATTGTAAAGAGTGAAGAGATCTCAATTAGGGAACTCAAGAGCCCTCCCAAGAAGGAAGAGGAGACTCATAAGTCCCTTCCTTTCTCTACGGTGTTTTTCCTACTAATCTATTGATCCATTGGTAGAATTATGTTGTCCATTGTTTGATTTTCATGGTTCTAAGTTTATCAATCTTTCTAACATTTATTTCTTTGTTTTCATTTTTGTTTGGCTTATCTAACCCACTCACAAACTTTTGTCTTGTCTAGCAGGATCATCTAGACATGCAAGTGTTGTTGTTTTGCTCACCCAAGTGACAAAACCAACACAACACCTTATATTTGGTAAATAAATCTTGGAGGTCAAAGATTTTTGGATCCAATGTGAGAAATTCCACCTCGAGCATGTGTCCCCTCATTGCTTCCTATTTGCCAAAAATCCCTTCCATGGTGGTCCAGGCTTCATTGGGGGTTTTATAAGAGGATATGTGAAAGAGGAGTTCAAGAGAAATGAGACTGCAAATTGTTCCAAACACTTCATCCATTCGATTTAGATAATTGGATTTTTCTATGGCTGATGTTGGTTCTGTCTCTGTGTTCATGGTTAACTGGTATAATCCTCTTCTTTGAAGATGCATGATCATCTTATCCTTCCATGCAAAGAAATTGTACGGTGTAAGAATGAATTCTTTTGGAAATTCCATTTTTCTGTTGTCTTCAATCTTTGGCATGGATGATTTTAAGGATGAAAATATATTTTAAAATGTACAAACCTTGGCAAATTCTACTAATCCTTCATATGCCAACTATAACATTTTTGGCGATATTTTTGTAAAAATGTTCAAATTTCTAAGGATTTTATATACTTTGTATAAACTTTTGGTGATTTTTAAGGTAAAATAATTTTATCCTATAGAATTTGGGCTAATCGTTTTTAGAATAGTGAATCGTTTTTGGGAAAAAACATGGAAAATTAGCCCATGAGAAAATTTTATCCCCTAAAATCATCACTGATATTCAATACCTGCAAAAAATAATATGGTGTGTCTTTTCCCTAGCAGTCCATTGACTCTGATACCATGTAAATGTGTTGAACCTGCACATAATATATCTAGCTAGGAATTGACATACACAATTGCAGAGAAAATATGAGAAAAGAGAAGCAGAAGAGAAAGAATGGAAGAATTCTCATTAACCAAATGAATGAATAATAATTTACACATGATATACTTTATATAACTCAAGTAATGGACACTGGAGGAGAAGCCAATGCACCATTGTGGCTCTATAGAGTGATCTGGACACACACCAACAACTACGAAAGTAAACTGCAACCTAGTCTAGTCTCTCGGGAAATTACAGGAGTGAACTCCCACTTAGTCTGAGTTAACTAGTCTATCAGTCTTCAGTTAACTGACTAAAACAGAGTGAAGTGAGGATATTAGGGAATCATGAGTAATGTGCTAGTCTGGTGATGATCCCAAGGACAATGTGCATTAATTTCTGATGATCCCAATGTTGCATGGTGATAATCCCAATGTGGCATCTAGACTCCACTCAACTGATCAAACTGAAGTGTGAATTGAAGAGAATATTCTCCCTAAAATATAGGAGACTGAATAATGACTAATAAACATAGGGAAAAAGATAGAAAAAATAAATCCTAGGTGTGTGTGAAGTATCTCCAACAATATTAGGTGACCATTCCCCCAGTTGGGCCTCTCTTTATACAAGTGTAGAGAATATTAGAGATAGGTTCAAGGCATGTGGTATAGGAAAATACATGTCATGCACAAGTTTCATCCTCAATAATGTATCATGGCCAAACCATCTCTCATTGATCTCCTTGGAACTCTTCAAATATAGAAGATCAAGGGAGTGGTTGTGGGTTTTATATTTAAAACCAACAAGTGGTTGCAAGTTGGGTATGAAAAACATGTGACCACTAACTTTTCTCCCTAGAAAAAACATGACTAGGCTTAAATGTGGTGTTTTTGAAGAAATTTCTTAAGTGAAACTTATGATTTTGACATAATAAAATCATTAGGTTCTCTTCAAGGCCTTGTTGATGGGCGAAATCAACCGTCCGTTAGCTAAGAGAGTGGAACCGGTCCGGGGTTGTCTAATAACCCAAGCCGTTTGGAATGAACCACCCTGACGGGTTTAACAACTCCATTAGCCAATCTAAGGTCCTAAGAAAACAAAAAGAAAACTAATCTAAACTAAACTAATCTAACTAAAACTAAATAAAACAAACTAAGCTAACTAACAATAAAACAAACTAATACACTAATCTAATTAAAACAAACTACTAAACAAACTAACTAATCTACTATTTCTATATATATAAACTACTAACTAATACTATACTAACTACTATCTGAAATATAACTTATTTACAAAATGTACATTATCCACAATTTACAGATTTGATTAAAACCTGAAAAATTCATTTGCAACCTGCCCTAAGACAGAGAAAGGTATTTTTTGTTGATTTTATAATTTTATAAACAAGAAATAAAACAGAAAACTAACTAAACCAAACACTAATATACTAATTCTACCTATAAATCTAACTAAACTTATATCTAAACTAAACTACTAATAAATACACTAAACAAACAAATGACAAACTGACCTGGAAACGCTCCAGGTTTGTCCCGTGTATGATGATCTTTGAAGCTGGTCGGAGGAAGGAAACTCGCACCAAATTATCCAGAAGCTTCTCGTAAATGATAGCTACAATGCTCTTTGAGTTGTTTACAGGACAAACAAGACATAAAAAATCATAACAATTATATGATTTATAAATCTCTGCAATTAGGTAAACTTGTTATGCAAAAACTTATACTTAATAATTCAATTGATGAAGAAGAGAAATCTGTCATTCACAAAGTGAACCTAGTAATTGGTATGTTTTTTAAATGCTGGAAGAAATCAAATATGGATTATATTAAATAAAACATATCATTTGCAAAATACTAAGATAGCTAAAGTAGTCATTAACCAAATGCAAATTGATAAACATAAATGTGAAACAAAAGATTGATATTATGAAAAGCTAAAGCTATAGCAGAAGATCAACTTCTATCTCAGTTTGTATTAAAATTCCATATTCTTGTTCTCCCATGAATGAGGATGATCCTTATTACAAAAATAATAAGTATTTATAAGTTTTTCCACAGGGTAAAACATCCCTGTCGAAGTTATAAAACTATTTACATGAAATCTTGGAGATATCCCAAAGTTGTCTAAACTAAGAAACTAAAATAAAACTAAAACATCCAAATATCCTCTAAACTATCCATCCAATCCCATGCAATTCGAGTTCACCTGAAAAGGGTCCAAAATAGACAAGTTAGAAGACTCTTTTATTAATAAAATGATAAAAATTAAGTTCTATAGACAAGCTACAGAATCATCTGATTCTGTAGCTAGTCTACATGAGATACAGAATCAACATCAGAATCGATTCAAAATATTTTAAAAGAATTAAATCCAATTATCTTCCAATAAACAATCGAAAATGAATCATTGAGATTGGAATGGTTCTATCATTCAAAATTAAACAGGATAAAAAATGGTTCAACCGAATACAGAGATAGGAATACTATGTTCTTTTGTTACCACAAAATTGGGTCCACAGAGT
The DNA here is from genome assembly GCA_010110895.2 of Picea sitchensis. Taxonomy (NCBI): domain Eukaryota; kingdom Viridiplantae; phylum Streptophyta; class Pinopsida; order Pinales; family Pinaceae; genus Picea; species Picea sitchensis. The sequence continues at coordinate 263,251 of SNQJ01S0027892.1, forward strand.
CATAATTGGACAGTCATAAGATTGTTTCATATCCAATTGAAACCGATAATCAAACATATCGTATGTGATTGTTAAACAAGAGATACGATCTAATCCAACAAAATCATTTTCCAATCTTTATAGCTGTAACAATATAGCAAAAAGATTCATACCATAAACGAATTAAATCAACACTAGTGCGTAACTGTCTATAAACAAAATCATGATGAAATCACTCAGTTGGCAACAGGGTTCACAAGAATTATATGATCGTTTGTTTTTAGTAAACTGGGTAAACAATATCGATTTCCTTTGATTGAAATTGTTTGTTTAAAACGCATTGTTACCAGATTCGATAGAGACAACAAATATTGACCAATTTGTTTGCAAGTTAAAAACAGACAGAGCAACACTTCATGATGTGAATCCAACTCATGAGAGTAATCGAATTAACTGAATTCAATTTAAGCAAATCAAACAGCAAGGAGTGTTAACATAATCACCGTGAATCGAAACTGTCCTACGATTCGGGTATGAATATTACTAGCATCGGCTTACATGAGCATGTCGTTTTTATAAAAAACAGAGTCTTTATTTCCCAAATTAAAACCGAGCAGAGCAATATTCATGATTTTTGAAAATCACATGATAGAGCATATCGTAACCAACAGACTCTTTGAAATAGTTTACCAATAAGAGCATCTGAACCATAACGAGATCAAATCCAACATGATCGTAATCATGAAAACTTATAGTTTAGAGTAGATACCAAACCAATTCAATTGAAAGCACAACATCCATTTCGTTAATTCAATCAAACACGTGCTCGAATCAAATCAAACGAAAATTAATCAAATCAAAATGAGAATTTATCGGTGTCTAAACTGGGGATGATCAAGCCATATATCCAAACGAAATTTCATTTTATTCAAAGCAAAGCTATATATAGAATGCACACAATTATAACAGAGCCATTCAAGATGTAAACAGAGCTATTCGACATAGAATTGAAATCGTTATATTAACCTATATTATTTACAAAACAAAATGATGTCAAAACCATACCTGTGTAGCGACGAGGCTGCTTGATTATGCCAGCTTGGAATTTACAACAGCCGTCGCTGATTCCATGTTTTTGAACAGGATAGAGCCGGTTGTCTTTTGTTTTTTATCTGTTGCTTGTAGCTTGGGCTTTTGACTGGTTAGCACTGCAATCTGGTCTTCCAGTGACTGAATCTTTGACTGGAGTATAGGAACATCAATATAATATCGTTCTAACCATGCATTGCATTGGTCACAGGGTGACTGTGTAGGTTTAGACAGAGCAGGCGAGGGTTTGGCCAAATGACCGAGAGTTTTAGGAGGCAAATTAATACCCGGGTACTTAGGATCGTCCTTTAGGCAGGGGGGTAGGTTTGATACTAAATCGTAAGGGGGCTTGGGACATAAACCCTGTGAGTAGGGGTACTCACTGGCTAAAAAATGTTCCACTTCTGAATCGAATTCCTCACTCAAGACGATAGGGTTTGGCTCAACAAGGGGTTTTGGCTTGTTCCTTTCCATCCATGAAATCAAACGTGCATTCTTTTTACCCTTATCGTTAGTAGTAGGGTTTGCCTTGGGCTTTTTTCTCACAGGCTTAACAGTCTCAACACTCTTAGTCACAGTGTGGGGTAAGTCGATAGGAGGGTTGGCTGAGGTTTTAGGCAGTAGGACATGGTAGGGCACTGGGGGTACAACCTTGACCTCACTCACCACAAGTTTGTCAACCTGTGTAGGGTTCGGATCCTTGAAACCATTCCGAGCAACGAAAATACTCTAGCTATCCCCATGCAAACTCAAATGATAAACAACGATAATATTAATAATCCCATAATGAAATAGGATACTGTCATCCTGGTGCCTTTTGAACTTCTTTGACATTTTAAATAGGCTACGATGCAAATAAAAGGGCATATTGAGAGAGTATCCCATAAAAACCATAAGCAAACGCAGGTGGTGGAGGAACAAAAGTCTGTATTGACCTTCATAGGTCACGAACTGTTTGATTATCATCAATAAATTGTGCCAGCGTGGTTTGAGTATAGATACGGGCATACCCCTGTCACAAGAGGTGACTTTGCACGATTGAAACAACAGTGTCCATGGCACTTCCTCAACCTTGCAATTCTTAAACTCACGCTGTCCCGAAGGAGATAAACCCGTAGCCGAGCTGATAAACTTTTCATCAATCTCTAACTATATATCACTGACCTTGGCTCGACAACCATCGAAGGTCATGGCAAACTGTCGTGCCACACAAAGGTTAAAACTCTCAAATCGTTTCATGAAGGTAAGCCATCCATTGTCTTCCAAATCTTGGCGGGCATTGTCAAATATTAACAGGGCTTGATTGCCATTGGGTTCGACTCGCACGAATGGTGCCATGGAGCCGAACACATGGTAGGGGAAGGGTTTGGATTCACCAACACACACAGGAGCAGAGCTACCCAAACCAACAACAATGAACGAGCAAAAGGGGTAAGCATAAATGTGAGCATGCAAAGGTGGTGGAGTTATTCACCGCCATGCAAAACAATTATGGTCAAAGTACAACCGTCGATTTACATAGTAATTCAACCCATTATAGCATAGTGAACAGTAATATCACTTGGCCGACTAATGAACAATGTTAAGTGCATGCGCAATCAACGTTATACCAAGGTTTTTTTTAATCCACCAACAGTCAAATCGAAATCCATACTAAACTCAACTATGTGCCAATGTATCAACCGATATCAATAGTCTAATCAACGTGCCAATGGATACATATAACCAACCAACCAATAGCTATGAAAACTTAAACATAGGTATTAAATTAAAAAGATATGTATATGAAATATTTAATCACAACCCCTATGTATTTTCATGAAACCAATGGTCAAATAGTTCAAACAACATATAAATCCATGTTTCAATGCATTACAAACTCAATAAAACCAAGTTACAATCAATTGAAGTATGAGAGCCGATCAAAGGATCTTGCCAGTCGCATAGTGATCAATAAAAGGTAAGTGCAATAGGCATAATGACAGTTCAGACAATGATCGAAAAACGACTTCGAAAGGAGAAGTTTTCACGCTTACAGTCGTGAAAGCTTAACGAAGACAAATGTGTAAATGTCGCAAGAAATGAAAATGTCATTTATTTGAAAATTGCGATGAAGACTTGATGCTTCCAAGACATAGGTTTAGGCAGCTTACAGGATCATAAAAAAAAAATGTGAATTGGCTGCCAACAATGGTGACACACTGGAAGAAGCAATTATCTCTGCAAAAGGTACAAATTCAGATTAAGACAACAAAGATAATTTCAAATCAAAAATAACAACCATAAAATCGTACAAACATCATCATTAATCATATTTTCCAGCAGTGTTTTAAAATATGAAAACCAATAACAGTCTTAAGATCAGCAAGTCATGATATTAAAGATAAAATATTCAATACTGTTGGCATAGCCGCTGCTGCCAGCAGACATCCATAGCCTCAACAGGGTTGCCATTTAACCCATTCTAACATCTGTATCCTGTCAAGAAGTTCTGGATCAAAATAAAGGACATTAAAGAGGTTTCTCTTCTTTTGCAAATTTTCATGTACCCGACATTGCTTCGCTGCCAGGGAGCCTGTTCAGTACCCCAACGAAGTTGTCTTGGCGTCATGCATGCATTTACCCACTGCCAGCAGACTTGTTCAGCATCCCGGTGGGTTTACAAGCATTTCCCACAGGTCTTATTAATAATTTTTTATTTTGTTTTTCATAGGTATATAGCTGAGCAGGGTGACGCTGAAAATATTGATATTTTAACATATTTTTTCAGACCTCATCAGAATTTTTTTAAAACTGTCCTTTATTTAGCTCCAGAGATGTTTTATTTATAAAAACAACTTCCTATGAGAGGGAGACATCTTTTGAGTCATTCCTTTATGGAAAAGGGACAGCGTAAAAAGATAATAGATGATCATGACAAGCTTTGCTCAGAGATTGAAATCAGCAAACTTCTTTCAAACAACAAAATTTTCCAACACAGATATTAATTTCAGCAATATATCATTGATGTTTGTACAAATTTTTAGAAGTTATTTCAGGGAAGAATTTTTCTATCATTTTTGTCTGAATAGCTCAGTGTACAGGTATGTATATTTTTCAAAAAACACAAACTGATAAATTCAAATCAAAATCAAAACAGAAAGCAAACGAAAACGCAAACAAAAATGAAATTATTTACATAATATACAAGGGTAGTTATCACGCAAAGTATCTTTTCAGGGCTTGGCCATTCACCGGGTAGGTGTCAAGCTACCCTTCAAGATTCTGCAATCGAGAGGAACTAGGACCCAACTTTTCAACAATTAAAAATGGTCCAAGCCATAAATTTTGAAATTTTGTGTGCTCACCCTTTTCCTTCGTGTGGTTTGTCCCATTTTAAGACAAGATCGCCTACTTCAAAATTCCTATCAGAAGCAGAATTAGAATCGAACCATCTTTTAATCAATTGTTGATGTTGATCTAACTTACGCTTAGCTTGGGCTCTTACTTCTTCTAGCTTCATCAAAGCGTTAATTTGGTTTTCTAAAGGGGGACAATCTTCTTCTTGGACTTTTTGTGACAACTGAAGCGAAGGAAGAAGAATGTGAGGAGGCAGAATTGCTTCTCTGCCATAAACGAGAAAAAAAGGGGAGTTACCTATAGCGGCTTTGGGCGTTACCCTATCATCCCATAGTGCGTTCAGCAGTGCATTGTGCCAATTCTTGTGATTTTCAACCACCGTTCTCTTGATAATTTTAATCAAGTTCTTGTTTGTTGATTCTGCTAATCCATTGCGTTGGGGGTAGTAACTAGCATAATACTTCAACTTTATTCCTTTCTCCAAAGTGAACTCGCTCATCTCAAGGGAAGAAAAGTATGAAGCATTGTCAAAGACTAGACAGTCAGGGATACTGAAACGAGTGATAATATTCGAGTTTAGAAAAGCGATTACCTGACTAGTGTTGACAGTTCTTAGCGCAGCAGCTTCAGACCATCAAGTAAAGTAATCTGTGGCTGTCACAATATACTTGTGTTGTTTTGAGGATGGAGGGTTAATTGGACCTATGATATCAAGGCCGCATTGCTGGAAAGGAGAATCTACTGAAACGGGTTGCAAGGGAAAAGCTGGTTTTTGCAACCGCCCTGATGCTTTCTGACAGATGATACATTTATGACACAAGGCATGGGCGTCTCTAAAAAGCGTGGGCCAGTTATAACTAGCTCTTAAAACCTTATGAGTAGTGGTGTCACCATCGAAGTGACCACCAGCTTCTCCTTCATGCAACTCTAGCAAGACTTTTTCTGCTTCGTCTTTCTCGAGATAGCGCATCAGTACGCCGTCAAAATTCTGATGAAACAATACACCGTTAACTAGATGAAAGGAGGCATACTTTAGTCTTAACGCTCTTCTCTTGGCGGGGTCAAGGTGATGGGGTCCTAACCCATGTTCAAGATAGAATCTAATATTGTCGTACCAGGGACTAACGAGGTTTTGTGCACAACAGATCAAACTTTGATCGCTTTGTCCTAGGTTTGACGTATCATTATCTTCTTGCTATCCTTTTTCCAAATCAACAACCAATTTACACAACCCTTGGCCTCTCACGATCTGAGCTGGGGTTATCTCTAAGTCATAATCCTATAAGGAGGTGACCCTGTTAGCTCTCTTCTCTCCTAACTCCTTATGTACTAACAAGTTCCTTACGGCAGGGTAGGGGACAATGACTTTCGTCCTTGACTTCAAAAGATAGGACCAGAAATGCTTAACTGCTTTGAAAACAACGTAGGCTTGCTGATCAACCGCTGGGTAGTTAAGTTCAGCACCTTTGAAAGCTGAGCTCATAAAGGCGATGGGTACTTCATTGTTCTTGACGTTCTTCTGAGTTAGGACGGCGGCATAGGAACGGTCAGAGGCAAAAGTATAGAGTGTAAAATCTTGAGAGAAGTCAGGGCTCATGAGAGACGGAGCATCTATTATGGCCTTCTTTATGGCATTAAAATCTTGATTTTCTGTGGGTCCCCAGTGATATTGGGTGTCTTTCTTAATCAGGTTCTGTAGAGGCCTGACCATTTCGGAGAAACTGGGGATGAATCTTCTCACGAAGTTAATCTGGCCTAAGAAAGACTGCATGGATTTTTTGGATGTAGGAGGGGGAAGTTTTGCGATGACTTGAGTCCTCTCGGGGTCAATAATCATTCCTTCACTAGACACAATGAAGCCTAGAAGTTTACCCTATTCTACTGCAAAGATGGACTTTTTGGGGTTCAAGGAGATGCCGTATTTACGACATCGTAGCAGAACGACTCGTAAGTGAGCTAGATGATCATCTTTGTTTTTAGAATAGACAGTCACATCATCTAAGTAAACTACGACAGAGTGATTGTTTAATCCTTGAAAAGCAATGTCCATTGCTCTCTGAAAGGTAGCACTAGCATTAATCAATCCAAAGGGCATTTTACGATAAGCATAAGTGCCCCACGGGGTATGGAAGGTAGTTTTGAGTTGGTCTGGCGGGGACATCAAGACTTGGTTGTATCCAGAGAAACCATCCAATAAAGATAGCCTCTCAGAACTAGATACCTATTGAAGGATCTGTTCCATGGGTGGGACAGGATAGTTGTCTTTGTCAAACGCTCTATTGAGGTTTCAAAAATTAACGCAAAGTTGGATTTCCCCATTTTTCTTCTGAACTGGGACAAGGTTGGACACCCATTGAGTGTGCCTAACAGGAAAAATTATTTTAGTACTTAGGAGTTTATTCAATTCTTTTTGAACGGTCGTTTCTAGTTTAGGGTGCATCTTCCTCAGTTTCTGTTGGAAGGGTAAGGTTTGGGGTTTCATCGGGATGACATGCTATATGATATTAGGGTCGAAGGTTTTAAGATCATCATACGTCCATGCAAAGACATCCTTAAATTCTTTAAATAATTTAACAAAAGCATCTTTTTCTTGTCTAGAAAATCCCAAGCCTAAGTTAATGCACTGAGGATTTTCACTAGTTACTAAGTTCACTTTTTCATAAGACAACGAGGAACTATTAGTTTTACAATTGACTGTCCTTTTAAATTTATCTTCAAAATCATAAAACTTCGCTAATCTAACTATGGATTTGGGTATGGAATTTACCATGTCCGATAGAGCTTCAGGAGATTTCGGATCAGGTATTACCGTAAAATCGTGCAAATTGTCGTCATGCATGCGTTCATCTATCACCGCGCCTTGAAAGGTTTCTTCCATGTGCAGAAAGTTAATGATCTGCTAATCATCATCAAATACTCTCTAGTTTGTGATATTGTTAGGAACAGATGGTCGAAACAATAGCTCGACGGAGAATGCATCTGGGGACAAGCCTTCTGCAAGAAGAAGTTTAGAGGCTACATTAGCTAATAGATCTGCTTCAACATTATTTAATCTAGGAATGAAATTTATATTGAAAGCAAAAAATTTATTCATAAGACTCCATACCTCAGACTGGTAACTTTTGAGATGCGGGGAAAGACAGTGTATAGAATCTCTTACCTGTCTAACCACTATTTCAGAGT
>SNQJ01S0027893.1:22825-41041 GCA_010110895.2 Picea sitchensis
GGGGGGTCCAGGGGAAAGCGGTCCCCAGGGGGACGACGTTTCTTGATGGGGGTTTGGAGGCTTCACCCCTGAAGGAAAAATTTCCTTGTAAATGTATATTTTAATTTCATAATAAATTTATACCATTCTTTATAAGGTCATAGTTTTGATAGTAGAAGTTATGTTAAGGTTTTTTTCCATAGAAGGCAACCCTCTTTTATGAGGGAAATGTATTGTGACTATGCATAATTGTGAATATTTTATTATGAGAGAGGATATTGTGGGATAAAATAGAGGAAGAAACAAGAGGTGCGTTGTAGGTTGTATCCCTTCATTTGCTGGATAATAAAAAGGAAGGACCTGACAATTTCTCTCGTGGACATAGACCACACTGGGTGAACCACGTATATATGTGTGTCTATTGTATTTTGTTATCTTTTGTCTTTTATTCCTGCATTTGTTTTTATTTTATTTCTCTGCGATTATTTTTTCTAACACCTATGAGGATGATCTATTGGTCTTCACTATAGAAGAATCCCACAAGGAGAAGAAATTACCTCCTCATAAAAGTCATCTCAAGAAAGATACTACAAAACTAAATATTATTGTGGATCCAATGAAGGTCACAAGATCTATAGCTAATGTCAAACCCAAAATCCTCTAGTTCAAACTCATGGGTCTATAGCCATTAAATAAAACCCTCCATTCATAAATTATGGAATAATGGAAACCAAAAGTTAGTTTCAATTTGTCTATGTTGGGTAGAAACGTTTCCTAGTTCCTCTTAATTCAACCTAGGAAAGAAAATGGATTTTTGATGGAAGACCATTGTTCCTCAAAAGGGATGAATCGTTGATGTATGTAGCATCAGACATGAACTTCCATATTGGCTTAGTATCTAGCATGTGGAATTAATTACTAATATCTCTTAGGAGTTAGGAGTTTCACTTTAATAAAGTGAAATTCATTTTATGATTAATGAATTTTAATAAAGTTAAATGCATAAGTTTTTGACATCAGTAACTTGACTTAATTAAATCCTATCCATTAGACATAAAGTGAAAGTGATATTTAATCTCATCCCTTGATCACTTTGGCAATCTAGGGTTTTTTATTTACGGTAATCTCAATGTTATTAAAGGGAGCCTAAGTGATAGGATTAGACACAAAGATTGAGTGAGTGATATCTCATTGATTGGGTGAGAAGTACATTTCATCTAGGTGTGCAGGGGCGGGGGAAGGGGTTGAGGAAAGGAGCAAAGGGGAAGAAAAGGAATAACAACTAAGTGTGTTAGGGTTAGGCTATTTTTTTGCATTTTATTTTCCTTAGGTGGGTCATTATCCCTGGATGGGAGCCATATTTTATCAATAAAATAAACAATGTATTGGTTTTCCATTTGGGGTTTTTCCAGGGGTAATTTACCTAGAAATATCATGTGAAATGTGTATGGTTTTATTATTTATGTTTATGCTGTAATGTTTGGTTAAATAATCCATTTGCGATTTTATTCAATAAGTGATTTATTTGGAACTAATTGTCGGGTGTTTTTCTAAGGATAAAATTAACATGGTATTAGAGCCACGGTTCTGAAGAGGAAAACTAGGTACATGAAAACATGATTTGCAACACAAGATTTTTTTTTTGTTTGTAGGTCTATCGGGTGAAATAAAAAAATGGAAGAGGTACAACCACCATACAAATGTTGTTAGGAATTCAACCAACATATGTCACATGGCCACACAGGCCATTGTGACAGATCCACCTGGAGACTGCAACAAATTGGGCTAAATATTGTCAGGAAGCAGGTGGAACAAAAATGTGGGTGTTTAGAGTCATTACAGAGAGCAACACATGTTGGGATATAATCGATAGGAGTAGAATAGAGGAGTTTTCATGGGCCAAGTTATGAATAAGGTTGTTGGGATGAGGAGCAACAAGGAGAACTGACCGCTAGAGATAGTTGAGTGCATGGAAGGAAGTAGCAATAGAGGGATACAATCACAAAATAGTCATTGAGTGAAGGGTGCAAGCACAAGCTAAGGGAGAGGTGATGACTGGGTTCTAAGGAGAGGTGACCTTAGCTACCAGAGCCTCTAACCACAACAACCGCAACTAGAAAATTTGTTGGAGTAGGCCATCGACCATGTGCAAGGCATCCATTCTCCAGGTAAAGGATATAGCAGGCCGTCAACCATGCCAGTGGGCAGTCACCAAATACACTAATAGCCACCAGCATAGGTCTATAAAGACACAATAGAGGTCATAGAGCCACCCAATAGGGGAAAAAATACTAAGTCAAAGATCCGGGAAGGTTTGTGTAGTGAGTAGAGATCCAAGAAGCCCCACGCAGAGGGAATATATTTAGGAAGGTTTGGGTAGCAGGTCCTGGTAGTGGGTAGTGGTTCCAGGTAGTATATTTCATTTTTTTAGTAGTTTGTATTTCTAGATCTAGAGATGGACACAACTGGATTGTTATTTGAGGATAGGTTGAATGGAGTTTCCAACTATAGTACTTGGAAGGAGAGGATCATGTTGGTGTTTATGAATAATGGGATATGAGATTTTTACAATACTCAAATCATTCCTCCAACAACTTCGACACAATTGTTCATCCATAATAAAAAAAGATGTGAAAGTCAGGCACATAATTCTAGATGGAGTAAATTATCATTTGATCCCTCATTTATCTGGAAAGAACATTGTCAGGGACATGTGGGAGTCTTTGAATATTTTATTTAGTAAAAATGATAATCACAAAATGGTGTTGGGAGATAATCTCAGAGAAACAAAGATGACACGATCAAACACAGTGACAACCTATCTCACCCGGATCTAACAAGTTTGAGATGAATTGACTGCAAACGGGGAGAGAGTGGATGTTTCATAATTGGTGAGGATGACTTAAAGGATTTACAAATAACTAGACACCATTCATAAAAGGAATTGAATCATGTGAGAAGCTCCCTGATTGGATGAGGTTGTGGAATAACTTTGTTTAGGAAGAAATTCGAGATGAATATTTGAATGGAGGTCGGTACAATATTTATGATGAGAACCTTTCTCTTTCCATCCAGTAAAAAAAGGAAAGTTCAAGAAGACTACCAGTGGAGAGTCTATTCCAGGACGTCGAGGAACCCTCAGTTGGATGGTGGTATCACCCAATGTTCCCAGCACTTTGCGACATCGTGGATGTTCAACTCGACAACAAAGCCACACCAGTCTACTTGGAACATACTATTCCTTACTTACTCATTTTGTTTTTTACTTATTTGATATGTTTTTTTCTTATACTTATCCAATACAATAAGTTAATAACAACCATACAGTAACAAAACAAAATTTGCAAGTGGGTGGACAAACTAGCCTAACACCCAAATTATTAATACAAAACAACAATGTGTCGAGCCAAGCTCATGTCACACACAAATAAAGTTTATAAATGGATTTTTTTCTTAGGTTACATAAAGAAACTCTGCAAAAGCCCAAATACTCTTCTTCAGTGATTCATCCTATGCATCCTTCCTTCGTTGCATCAGTCAAAAGTCTGAACAAAAACTCTCTTCGTCATACTTCATCTCTTGAAAAGTCAGTTTTCGTTTCCTTATAATGATATGACCTGCAACACTTAGCTTCAACACCAAAATCCATTCGTCTAGAAGTTTCCTTAGCTAGAAAAACTTACCCTCTTTACTCCTCAATGAATACTCCACAAGGTGGCTCAATTCACCCATCAGGGTTGACTTGGCTCCTTGGGAGGATCTCTCCATCTTCTACCTCAAATGCTTCCTCAGACTACCAATTATGCTATTGTGAAGAATGTTGTTGACCCTTGACCAAGTTTTGGAGTTACTTGGTCATGCTTGACCATTTTTGGGACTTTGACAGCCTGTCGAATATGGAGCTTCAAAATAAGCAAAGATCATAGGATCTTGTCCCACTTTTGGGCCCATTTTGGGTTTTGGGAATATGTAATGGGAAAGGGATGTCAGCTCGTGGGTTCACCCACGCTTATGCCCACTTTTGTAAATGTATAAATAGATGTCTAGGAATCTAGTAGAATATCTATTGTATCTATGCGATATAGGCTATGTGCCAAGTGGGATCTATGTGATCGAGGTGCTGTGCATTCTATAGGCTTGCAGAGCTTAGTGCAAGTCCCTGGGTGAAGGTATAGAAGGATTTGTGTTGAAGGGAAAGGAATAAGGATCTAGTGAGCTGCGTAGATATTATGTCCTATGCGTAGTAGGTTTTGATGGCTCTGTGCTTGTAATCGATTGGAGATGCTAATAGAAGAAGAAGAGTTGGTGGACGTAGCCCCAGGGTGGGGGTGAACCATGTAAATCTATGTGTTATGCTCTGTGATTTGAATTGATGTGCTTATCTCTACTTTTTCTAAGTGATTTGATATATTTAGATAGATCTACTTATGCTTTGTTCTTCATTAGATGTGTATGAATAGTAGATCTGATATGTATGAAGATGCTTAGTGTTGATCTACTGGATCTGATCTGTTTTACTGTTGCTAAGTACTGAAATACCTTAGATCTAAGTGAATGTTGTGATGCTCTGTGTTATCTGTGAAGTATAATAAGGATTGAATATTGATGAATGATCAATGATAAGTTCTCTGTAAATGATATAATCATAGATATGTGTCCCAACTAAGGTTGCATACACCTGAGTCTTGCAACCACCCCTGCTTCTACCTCGGGTGAGACCTCATCTTCTTCGCAAGTGTTGTCGAAAGGGTCGGTAGTTAGGGTTTTGTTGGTGCGTTGTTGTAGTGTTGAAACCTGGGTCTGCCCCTGTGCCAACAAATGGTTCCATTGTCGAGACATGAAACTGTGATTGATGGGAACTGAGGAAGAAGAAGCTTTGTGCAAATATTCATCCTGAAACTGTGGAAGCTTTGTGTGTGGATCTGTGTCTGAGTCCATAGTATTCCACTTGATCTGGAAATCTCTATGCTAAAGAAAGAAGGCTAGATCTGAAGAAAAGAAGAAAGATATGAATGATTTATGCTCTAAGAAAAGTAAAAGTGGAAGTTTTTGAAGAAGAGAGGTCAGATTTGTAGAAAAGAGGTAAGATATGTAAGCTATGTGCTTTGATAAAGGGAATACTAGTTAAAAAAATTTAGATCTGGAGGCTTTGTTCTCTGTAGAAGTAATATAAGTGAAATTTTTTGTTTCTAAGGTATGGATCTAGATATTTTTAATAGAGTTTATCCTAGTTTGAAAACTGGGGCACTGATAGATGAAAGAAGGTTTGATATGAGTAGATCTGATAAGAATAGTGATAAATATGTTATACATGTGCATAGAAAAAATGTTTGGACTAACAAATGGATGCAGGATCCTAGAAAGATTTTTTTGCAGATTAGCTACCATGATCCTAATGCACAGTATAAAAGAAGTTGTGGATCGTTTAAAATAAAGAGAGGAGTGACCCTCTTTTAAAGTTGCAGAAGACCTCGACATCTTGCTAAGGAATGCCCTGGAAAAGGATCTAGTTGTCTTTGTTGCAAATCTATGGACGATGCAGTATTGGATTTCCCTAGAATGATCGCTAGGCTGGAAGAAATGAATATGAATTAGGAAAACCCTAAGGCAGATCCAAAAGAGGCAAAACCCCAAGAAGAATCAGAGAAGGTATTGATACAAATGAAAGAGACCTTGAATGACCACCGATATGTTAGGCTATAAGATATTTTCAAAGAAAATGAATTCATTGAAGCAAGAATAGGAGACTTCGACATTGACTTTGTCCTTGATGAAGAGACACAAGTGAACATTATGCCAGATATAACTTGGGAAGCTATAGGGAAGCCGACTATGATCCCTTAATTAGGAGGAATACAACTATTCAGAGGAAAATTGATGATGTTATGTGGAAATATCTCTCAGATACCTATGACAGTCAATGGAACTTCGACAAAGGAATACTTTGAGATTATTAAATTCATTGAAGACAACACCCCATTTACCATGTTACTAGGAAAATCTTGGATTGATAGAGATCAATTTAGAAAGAAGGAAGAAGACAAAGTCTTAGAATAGAAGAGACAAGAGTTAAAAGATTTCATGACCTGAAATATTGCATAGTTGATTGAAGAATAGGAGAACAGATCAAAGATACCTGACACTAGAAGCCTAGATATCGAAGCTATAGGAACATCAGAATACATAGGAAGGCTGACATTTCTACCCCAGATAAAGAAGAAGTGATACACCTGAATCCTATGAAAGGATATCAGCAGCGTGAAGTGACTATGCCTAAGGAAAAGAAGAATCAGAATGCAAAAAGAACCACCGAGATGAAGCTCACGGGAAAAAAGGCTAGGAAGCTACATAAGAAGAAGGCCAAGATTGAGAAGTTACAGCAGGTTCTAGAGGGTATCCCACATAAAGAAACTTTACAAAATTGGAGCTTCGTTGGGATATCAGAACAATGACATATGCCACTTCGCTATAGAGAAGCAATATAGCCGTTGGAAGATGATATATCGGTTCGACTACTGCTCCGAATGGCTGGGAAAGCACTTATGGTTCTGCCCCAGACTGTTGGACCACACCATAATGGATAGAAAAAGAGTTAATAAGGCTCATAACCGTTGCAAGTAAACCATTGCCAAGATTGACTATTTATCTCATCATGCCATGAACGAAGAACACTTCTGGAAACTAAGAAATTGAAGCCCGCAGACTAATAATTGCATACATTGCTCATTATGCTCTTGTTGTTTACTCTAGTGCAGTGTCTAAGATCATCGTGAACTCAATTATTTTATTCTGAGGACGTATGTCCGATGAGCTTACCGCTATCGAAGAATCTTTAATAGAAGTTCTCCTTGAACTAAGAATTGAGAGAGTCGTGTTGGAGAGAGGGTTACCCAAAGGATTACAGGTATCATCCACGAGAGAAATGGAAGCCTCTCCATCCACTTCTCACGGTGGTGTGTCCCGACCAGCCGATGAGAAACGTTTTAAGCACAAAGATGACCTCGCCAATGCTAAGCTGATTCCAAGCATTCTACCTGCCTATCTACCCCCTATGAGCAGTGCAATCAACCGTGATAGTGTACCCCAAGAGTTAGAATATGTTTTGATTACTGCATACATTCCAAAAGGGGTGCACATAGTGTTGTTCCTGAGTTTATACTTTAAGGCTATAAAGTATAAAAGTCAAGGCATCCAAAGATAAAGAAAACTAAAGGGTAAAGGTAAATGGTGAAGGGTAAGAAGAGCTAACCTCTCAACTGTCTCTGTCTTAATTCCCTCTGTTCCTGGATACTTATATCTCTCTCAATAACTGCTCAAGAGAATTCTAACTCAGTCCGAGTATTAGCAGTCTGCAATATAGTGTTAAATAAATTCAATGCAATACTAGTTTGATCTGAAAGGCCAGGTTCGACGTTAGGCTGTCTTGAATTTGATACATTCATGAGGGATATAAAATTTGAAAAAAGGTTTAGAACTTGTTTTAATAAAGGGTGTTTCTTTCTGACTTTTATTATAAGGAAGAAATTTCAAGTAAACGAATAATTAGCAGGTTAAAGGCTGTTTCCTATTTCTGAGTTAGATTTGAAAATAAACGTGATGATGATAAAAGAAAACATAGAACCATCTAACAAAGATGAGGCATTGATTACGAGGAATCTCACTTTGTAGCGGAGAGAGATAAAAACAAAGGGTTTGATGAAATACCAAAACTGTATAATCAAAAGGGTTTGCAGGTCTTGAAACTGATAATAGCAGGCACAGAGGAAAAATTGTAAACAATTTGATAATTAACTAAATATCAAATAGTCGTAAATAAGATGTCAAATAATACTTACAATTTCATCAATGAAATGCATAAGAGGAAATATAATGAATAGGAATACAGGGAACACATAACTCAGAGTTAACAGAATCTGGAATCTTCTTCTAGATTTCTTATTATTTACTATCAAATAAGTCTTTCGCATACATTGGCCACCAAAAAGCCTTGTCTTAGTCTTGAAAAGTTATATTTATACATCATAACTAAAACTTTTTAGTTGGTAACGTAACCAACCTCTTTTGACCAACGGTTACATAATTTAAACAAAATTGTAACTTTTGCTAAATTTAACTTCTTTACCAAAATAGCACTTCATGTCTTTGAGAGACTTCCTTCTTCCACTTTCAGACAATGAATACATTTTTCTAGAAATTGTACCAAATCTTTGGGAGCCTCTGGAACATCTTTTGCTTCAAACTGAAAAAACATTCTTGGTACTTCAGGCAAGTGGTCTTCAATGATCTTCTTTGTAAACTCGATCATTTGTAACTTCAAACTCGGCATTACCATCCATTTATCGATCTAAGTAACATTGATCATCTTTATCTGTGGAATTAATAACTGAATCTCTTTTAGATTCTCCTTGAAACTCAATTGATGTCTACTAATATTAATTTCTCCNCATTTGTAACTTCAAACTCGGCATTACCATCCATTTATCGATCTAAGTAACATTGATCATCTTTATCTGTGGAATTAATAACTGAATCTCTTTTAGATTCTCCTTGAAACTCAATTGATGTCTACTAATATTAATTTCTCCCAGCAGACCTGAGAAATCATCCTTTCCAATATATATTGATGCTTTTTCCATAAGGTTAAAAATCCCTTGACATTCATCACTAACCTCTTTGGTTATCTTCTTGTTTTCAGCAAGATTCACTTCCGAAGACTTGAGTATAATGTCTCCTTTGATTTGTTCTGGGACAATTAGCTTTGGAAGCTTATCATTTTCCTCTTTTGCAGAAAGATCCACTGCCTTTTGAAAGGTTGTTCTAGCTGCTTTCATTTCCCTTTCTTTCAAAAGAATATCATTTAAGGTCCTATTAGCATTCTGAAAATAATTTTAGATGAATTCCAGCCTTGAAAATACTTCATGTTGATCCTTTTCTATTTCAGCATGTATTTCCAATACTTGAGCTTGGAAGATTTTGGTTTCAACCACTTGATCCTAGATTGAATTAATTCTATCTTGTAATTGACTATTTAATTTTTCCTAATTCAATAACTGTGCTTGAAAAGATTTCACCTTTAAATTTGCTTCACTTAAGTTTTCCTTTAGCATTTGAATCTCTAGTATGTCAGTGAACCTAGCTTGTTCTAGTTTTCCTGTTTATCTCTTGACTGATATTCTTTTCGGTCTCTTTTAATTTGTCTTCCAGCAGAGCTATCAATTCATCTTTTTGTTGTAGGTTGTTTCTCAAGTTATCAACAAAATATAGATTTGTTGAGGCTAAATCCCCCATTGTACCTACTATCTTTGTAGAAAACTCTCCATCTTCAATCTTCTTCCCATCAATGATGATCCTATGCTTATTAATCATCGTATTTCCTCTGGGATGGATTTCTTATTTCAAGACTGCCTTCCTCTTTTTACTGAAAAAGTAATTAGATGAAGGTCGTTAACATAAAGAACTTCCATCGATGGGTTACCAAAGTTTGAATGCAAAGGGGTCAATGAAGTAATAGGACTTCCCAGTTCTGTGGATACTGTACCTCCTACTTTATGAGGAATATCCTCAGGAAGGTCTGAAGGTATTTCCAACTCCTTTCCTTTATTGGACTATGTTTCATCCATTCGAAGAACTTCTATCTCTTCAGTCAGTGGGACTTATGTTTCTTCGGTCTCCATGGGACTTTTGTTTCCTCAGTTCGTGGGACTTCTGTTTCCTCAGTCCGTGGGACTTCTGTTTCAAAACCTAGAGGAGGTTCTTCCTGATCTGAAGGGGAGGTTATGGATTCGCCTTGCAGAATCTTTGGAAAACAACTTCTTCTGTGACTCTGGAAGGAATTGAAACCAGCCTGTAAATTTGATGATAAGGCTTGCACCTTATTTAATATCTCTTCATAGCTTTTTACATCTTTAAACATATCATCATAAACAGACTTTTCATGTTCATAAGCTTTTAGGCTACAATGCATCATATGTCTATTGACCAGTTGGTAAGGGTCATGCTTTTTATGTTCAATATTTACAGGTTTGACTTCTTCTAGTGCTTCTGCCTCTACCTTAGAATGACCATGGTTCTGTAACACAAAATTCCCTATATGTACAGGAAAGGAAGGCCATAACTTCTTTTGGGCTGCCTTTAGCTCTATCCCGATTCTGCCTTTCACAATTTGATATGCTACTTCCCTGCACACCAATCGATCTGGGAGGAATTTTGGGAGTGCATGAGGAGGAATGGAGCACACATAAACCCTAACATAAGAGAATTTTTCATCAATAAACCAATATTCTATTGCTTTGATGTTTTCTGTCATTGCCTCAGAAATGTGTGGGGGTTCACAACCATAGAACAATCTATGCATAGGGACTACCACGAAATGACAAATTTCATAAAGTGAATCCTTTGCGTTTTATTCCCATAACAGAGAGTGATACTCATGAATGAGTTCACTACAAGATGGGTTCCAAATCCAATTCATCAAAGGAAAAGGAGTCTGAAAGAATATAGCATCCATGAGGTATGCTGACATATAAAAGGCCACTGGTTGACCAATGGATTTTGCGACTTTGTATTTTGAAATTTCCTGAGCCAGGTTGTTTGACATAATTTTGTTCCGGTTGAAGGCATTTCCTTCTGATGCTTCTCCCAACAGGGGTACCCAATCTGCAGGGAAATGGGAGGGACTCTTTTTACCAAAGAGTCTGCACAACATCATGGCCACATAGATCATATATTCATTTAAATAAGTCATGGCATAAATCCCATGGGAATCTACCCTAAATTTGGGTGGGTTTCTTGACCATCCTTTAATAATATCTGGGAGGTTTGTTCTGCCTCCGTACATTCTTTTCTTTGGAACTCGGCTATGAAATCAGCATTGTAAACATATTTTGGGTTGGGAGAAAGATTATACATAACCTAGATATGTTCAAGCCTGAATGAGCCGACCACAGTTGCTTGATCATTTAGGATTCTCCTCGTTGTGATATCCACCTTCTCCAACGCCCAGTGGATCATGTTGCTATATTCCATAATCCATGGATGGGATGCAATCTTATGAAGTTCATACTCAGCTATGTCCTGAAGGTGGTTTTCAGAATTGGTAGGAGTAGTTCTGATTTCATAATCCTGGAGATCATAAATCTGTCTCCATGATTTAATGGAGTCGACAGCGTGTGGCATTGTGTATGATATTATATCTCCGTCTATGTTTCCTATATCATCTGTGGCCTCTCTCTTCTTAGATGCCTTCTTTGGTGCCATAGGTGTAAGTTCAAAAGAAATCTGTCACAAAACAGAGAAATGTAAGATGGGCAAGATGCAAATTGTGTGAGGTAAACAGAGGGAATAAGCTTTGGAACACAAACTTTTAAGTTACTTTAAGTTTGTTTTAGGGTGAAAGCATTAACGCAACTGGCTGCAATTGAATACTCTTTAATGCAGAATATAATATTGGATACGCATCAACGTTGCAGTGATTATCATTTATTTGTGTATTTAATACGGTCGTATATCGCCCCTTTTTCTTCCTTTTTGAATTTAGATTTTGGAGGATTTCATTTTAATTGAAAACCGACATATTACGAAAGTTAAAAATTTTAAGTTTTGTTTAAATAGCGTTAATCATGCTTTAAAACCGGATTATGAATCGGGAATTTGCATATTGGGATTTCAGAGTTCCTGTGGATGAGAGGTATGTCCTTGCAGAACCCCGAACTCCGAAGTAACGATGAAAAAGGTTTTAATAAAAGTCAGGATTTCGACGATCGGGATTTCGACGGTCCTGTTGACGAGAGGTATGTCCTCGCAGAACCCTGAACTCCAAAGTAACGATGAAAAAGGTTTTAATAAAAGTCGGGATTTCGGCGATCGGGATTTCGGTGGTCGGGATTTCAGCGGTCCTGTTGACGAGAGGTATGTCCTCGCAGAACCCCAAAATCCGAAGTAATGATGGATTTCGGTGATCGGGATTTCAGAGGTTGAAATACATTGAAAAGCTTGTTATCAGTGATCCTCGAACCCCGAAAAACTTAAGGGTTTTCACTCGATTCTTTTAAGGTTTTTGTTAGTGCGATTCACCAGAAAAATACGTTGGGATTAAAAAAATTGGGTTTTAGGAAAGAGAGAAGAGTTTATGTTTTGTAAAAAAGGGCAAACTTTAAAAAAAGAAAAAAAAGGGGGGGTTTTATACTTAGTGATAAGATATTTAAAACTAGTTTCAACATAGGCTCCAATTGGGGACCTTGTCTCCTTGTGGGATGAGGAGAACATGTAGAATCAGTGCCTTCATTGAGTTAATGGGGTCAAGGGTTTATCACTGCAGAAACGGCTAAGGAAGGGGAAATAGAGGAAAAAGGAGATTTCATTTTTACTTCTGAAAATATTTTCAAAGTTCTTATTTGTTTTAAAATCAGTTGCAGTCTCATCCATGATCTTCTCCTTCTCGTTACTAAAATTAAGTTAGCATCAATATGGTCAAAACAATCTTAGGAAACTCAACAGATTTGTGACTTTTGGCTTGCATCAAACAAAACAAAACTTACATTTTTAATTGGGGAGCTCTTTCTAGACTTGGGATGCAAATTTGGTTTTGAAAAAACAGGTAACTAGAGTAGAGTGGTACTTAAGTGTGACAACCTTACAAATACCTCAGATATTGATTCACTGCCAAAGGGCCTGTTCAGTACCCCGATGAAGTTATCTGTCCCTTTTTAATGAATTTCCTTTCACCGCTTCGAAAGCTAATTATACATTTAATCTTAGATATTGTTTCACTGCCAGTGAGCCTGTTCAGTACCCCAGTGAAGATATCTATATTTTTATACTAGACGAAGGAAATCATTTAAATTAATTTACTTTCATCGTATTTTGGACTAGATGGGGGCAATCAAATATGAATTTCCTTTCACTATCCATCTTATAATTACTTTATGAATATGAAGCAGGGGCAATCAGTGATACTTAATATATCAGGGGTGGTATCTTTGTAAAAAATGAAATAGAGGTTTTTCAACCTATTTTGATTACTCTAGACCAACCTTTTCTCAACTTTCAAAACACCCTAGTCTACAGAGAAAAAGGGGAAGAATAATTTCAGGGGTCTTCCTTTGAGCAAGCTTAAATCCTCAGAAAAACTATTAAGAAACCTAGAAAAGTCAGGATCAACCTAAGCATAACCATGTTTAGTCTGAGAGTAAGAAATGTGAGGACTGGTCTTATTGATTAAGAACTACTTTTCAATTTCAAAAGTTAAGACGTAATCTGGTCTCCCTCTATGGGAAACCCAAAAAAGAAAATGATTCAGAACTGAGGGTAGAAAGAGTGGACGTAGAATGATCTGGAAGTAAAAAACAAATAGAGGCTATAAATCAAACCCAACTCTTTGGACTCTCTCTTTAATATTTTTACTTTATTTAACTCCTATCTTGTTCTAGGTGATAACCCTTAAGGCCTAGATTTTGAAAACACTTTTTATTGACCTATCAGCTTACGAAATAAGCAACGCATTTTTTGATACAAAATCTTTGTTTTCATAAAATAGACTTTGTTGGGACTCATAACTTTGCCTTACCATTATCATTTTTCTTTTAAAATAACAGAAAATCTTATCTATCACCTGTTTTTGGCAAATTTATCTTCCACTGTAAGACTGCCTGTTTACTGCTTTTTCTTGTTGAACTGTCAGCCGGAATCCTATGCAAGAACAATATGGAAAGTATCAGTGTTTTAAGGAATTGGATACATTAAGAATTTTGTATCCTTATTTTTTTTAAAAGAGTCATAAGCCAATTTTATTTTATGTTTATTTATTTACAGAATGAAAGTAGACTTTCTAAAGAAAATTATGAAATAAAAGACTAAACAAAACGGTATATACAGTGGAAATTCTGGAAATCAATTATTCCATATAATGTTTTAAAAAAAGCCCGTTAACGGGGGCGTTCAGGATTTTACCATCCAAATTTTCTAGCAGAAATGAATTCTTTCCTTCAGGAGCTTCTACCTTGAATGGTCCATACCAAATGTGATTGAATTTGCCATTTTTTCCCGAATCCTCCTTCCTAGCGTCCCATCTCAAAACCAAATCTCCGAGGAGAAAATTTATGTCTTTGGATTTACGATCGAATAACGATTTCATGTCATCCTGGTATTTCTGCAACCTTTCATCCACTACCACCCTGTGTTGTTGAACTTCAATCAACTGATTTATCCTTCTTGTGAGAGGATTTGGTTCTTCCTTCTCATCTTTCCATAGTTTCATTACAGGAAGTGTTAGGTTTATAGACAACACTACATCTGTCCCATATACCATTTGGAAGGGAGAAGTACCGATAGACTTTTTTGTGCCTATCCGATTTTCCCATAGAGCGTATTTCAAATGCACAGGCCAAGACTTTTTATTTTCGCTCAGCACTTTCTTGATTATATTGATTAAGCTCTTGCTTGAAGATTAGGCCAGACCATTTCCATGAGGGTAGTATGTTGTGGAGTGACCAAGCACAATATTATATTTTTGGAAAAAGCTGACCATAGCCATAGATTTAAAAGCCTGTGCATTTTCTGTGACTATCTTTCTAGGACAACCGAACCTAGACAAAATATTTTCTTCTAAGAAATCTATAACCACTGAATCAGTAGCCTTTCTCGTTGGAATAGCTTCCACCCATTTGGTGAAGTAGTCTGTGGTGGTCAGGATCCATCTGTGTTGAGCACTAGAATGAGGATTAATTTCTCCTATGAAATATAATCCCCATTGCTGAAAAGGAGCTTTCATTTTGACTGGAATCAATGGAATTGGCAAGGGTTGCAAGATCGTACCTTAGCATTGACATCTGAGAAAATTTTGGGCCAATAATACCCATCCCTCAGGATTTTATAAGTCGTAGCCCTCCAGGCGTGATGTCCTCCACACACTCCTTCGTGAAATTGTCTTATGACCTTTTCTGTTTCTGATTCGACTAGACATACCAAGAGGAAGCCAAGCAGATATTTCCAATACAATTGCTTTTCGGAAATACAATACTTGACCTCATGAAGTTTTAGCGTTCTGGCTTTTGATGGGGAAAAACCACTTGGGCATTTCAATGTCAATAAGTAGGATACTATGTCCTTGTACCAATTTCATGAAGCAAATTTCTCTTCGATTCATATTTCAACCATTTTATCTTCAAGTTCATTCACATATACCCACTCTTCCTCCCCATGAGAATTGTTTATCCTGAGAGCTATGAAATTGGATTCAGCTAGGAGTTTAGCTAAGCCTTGCCCCTTTACTAATTTTGTTGGTTTTATCTCCAAGTTGAACTCTTGAATTTTGGCGAGCCATCATCCCTTTTTGCCATCACTGTCTGCCTGAACCAAAATATCTTTTACGGAGCTAGTAGGTGCATATGCAATCACCTTAGAATGTAAAACATAGGTTCTGAAAGCCTTTAACGCTTTCACCATAGCATATGCTTATTTTTCCATTATATTATATCCGAGTTCGGCATCTTGGAGACTTTTTCTAAAGAAGGCTAGCGGTTGCTCGAAACCTTCTTCGTTCTTCTGAAGGAGTACCGTGGCGATTGTGTGTTCAGAGGAAAATGAAAAAATAAGGAAATATTTGAGATAATTGGGGCTCGCTAGTACAGGCGCCTCGCTTATAACCTTCTTGATATGTGAAAAGGATGTTTTAGCTTCTGCTGTCCATTTCACTTCGCTTTTTTTCCTGAGCATATCTGTGATCAATTTCACGATTTCAGCGAAGTTTGGAATAAATCTTCTCAATTTTTTTTTTCCTAAGAATGACTAAATTTCTTTCACATTCCTAGGAATATTTATTGTGTCTATAGCTTCAACTCTTTTAGGGTCAATTCTAATTCCATCTCGAAATATGATATGGCCCAAAAGTTTTCCTTCATGCATAGCAAAGTGAGACTTTTTAGGATTTAAGGACAGACCAAACCTGTGGCATTTCTCAAACATCTGTTTGAGATGTACCTGATGATCTTCATCCGATTCAAAAAAAACAGTTAGGTCATCCAAATAAATAACTACAAATTTGTCTCGTTCACCAATGAAAGCGATATCCATTGCACGTTGAAAAGTAGCACCTGCATTCATCAAACAAAATGTCATCTTATCATACATAAATGTACCCCAAGGAGTGGTAAAGGTTGTTTTTTCTTTATCGTGATCATTGATGACAATTTTATTGTAACCTAAAATCCATCGATCATTGACATCCTATTAGCTCCTACTACTTTTTTTAAAACATGATCCATTTTAGGTAGGGGGTAATTATCTTTGAGAGAGGATTTATTAAGATTTTTGAAATCGACACACAATCTAATTTCCCCATTTTTCTTCCTAACCAGGACCAGCTTGGCTATCCAATCGAAATATCTCAGTGGTAGAATTATCTTTTCATCAAGGAGTTTTTTGACTTCCCATTCGATAACAGGTAGTAAGATGGGGTTGATTTGTCGGAGTTTTTGTTTAAAGGGTTTGACACCAGGCTTCAGGGGTATCTTATGTTTGATCACAAAGGTGTCATAGGTTCTTAGTTCTTCATATGACCAAGTGAAAATGTCTTTGTACTTTCTAAGCAACTCCGTGTATTTATTTTTGGTTTATGTAGATAGATATTTGGATAGTTTTACCATCCGAGGGTTTTCTTTAGTTCCTATGTCACAGTCCTCAACCTCTTCAGGTTGGGGATGTAGGGTGGTTTTTGAAGGGATATCATCTTGATTGAATAATCTTTCCAAGGGAATCAGGCCCTTGGGAATCTGGTTTTTCTTGAGAACGAGCATTCAGTGATTCACAATTTTATCGTGAAACTCTTTAGAATCATCCCCCTCCTGCATGATCCAAATGGGATCATTTTGATTTTCTTGATCAGTATGTGTTTCTAAAAATTCATCTTGTTGTAGGAAAATCTCCCTGTGGACAACTAGATTGCCTCAAAGAGCTTGACACTAACTCTAAGATAGAAAATTCTTAACATGGACACTGACTTCTTTTCAAATCTAGACAAACTAACACGTGAGAAGGAAGGAGAACAGAAGTACCTCTTTATTGAATTTTGTCCACGCACACTCCGAGTTGAGCTCCAATCCTTGGCTCCTCGTTGAGTCCTGTAGACAAACAAGATACGACCACTTCCTACTCTATTGATATTAGCTTGAAAACAGATCTATCTATCAATGATAAGTTCATGTAAGATCAGACACAAACTATAAAGAAACGGGCCAAGCATGTCATATTAATGAGAATAATGACAGCAATACTTACAATCGTAGATGCGAATGTGACAGCTTCGTCAAGTCCTCTTCGTCTAACACTTGCTCGAAAGATCCACAACCTGGATGACAATAGCTTCACTGATCACTCTCCTTTGGCTGACTGTATGTTTCCTATGAGATCATAGGTTTCATGCTAGCAATTCTTCCCCCTTTTCACCATCATAGAGCTTGCTTATATACGTTAAGAGGAGATTAACCTCTTGAGTTATCTTTAGAACAAGTTAGGAACTTCCTCCTTAGATCAGGGATCTCCTGATGGAACCAAGAATTCGAATGCAACTGCCTTCTAAACTTGAAAGATCCTCCCCTTATTATCCTCAATGGGCTAACCACTACCCCAGATTAGGTAGCTCTCTCTCAAAAGGGGCATCCGAGTGTTGTAGCTCTCCCTAGGAAGCTTGAGGGAAGCACCAATGCTTTAGAGGTGGATAGTTCTCTTTCAGAGGGGAAGGCAAGAGTTATAATGCTCCCTGATGCCTTGTAGGGGAGCGCCAGCGCTCCTAAGGCTGAGGTAGGGGAGCGCTCACCCTCATAACCTTTGTTTAATAGCTCTCTTCAGGTGTTAAAAGTTCCTTGACTTCATTTAACTAGTTTCCCTTCTCCAAATCAAGTGTATGAGATATTTTAAGTGCCTCCTTAGTGTCGTCCTTATGGAAGTATGCTTGAACAATGTTTGCGACACTTGTAAAAGTTGTAAGGAAGATGCGACACTTATGACAATTGAGAGGAACATGCGACACTTATCCAGTTCAGTAATTTTGATGTGTAACAGATTGCCCCCCGAAGTATGAAGTTAGAATATGTGGACTGATAACTGAAATGATTTGTAGACGTTCAAGAAAGGGTATAGACTCGGAGAACCTGACGAAAGCTGCACACAAACATCCAACAAATATCATGACATATTTCAAAACCCAAGGTAGGCATACCTATGCTTGGGTGATCAAGACTTGCA
>SNQJ01S0027893.1:45733-71214 GCA_010110895.2 Picea sitchensis
TGTTCTTCTTCAGCAAAGGTATGGGGCAGGAGTTCTACTTTCAGTTTGAGTGATGGAATCTCACACTCGATTGGTAGGATGGATTCAATGCCATATACCAACTGGAAAGGAGTAAATCCAGTTGAGGTTTTCACAGAAGTGTGATAGGCCCAGAGATCAGAGAAAAGTTGTAAATGCCACGACGTTTTGTTTTCCCCTACCATGCGTTGGATCATGGTTTTTAGGACTTTGTTGATGGCCTCAACTTGTCCATTAGCCTGAGGGTAGTAAGGGGATGAGTTTTCATGGAAAAAACCCAATTTGACATGTAACTTGCTCATCATCTAGTTTTTGAAGTGTGCACCATGATCAGTGACAATGGCACGTGGTACACCAAAACGAGTTATGATATGGTTGAAAAGGAATAGAGTTGCAGTACGACCATCGTTCAGGAAGGTAGGCATAGCCTCAGCCCATTTGGTGAAGTAGTCAACGACGACGATGATGTAACCATGCCCCCGGGATGATGTAGGCTTACACTGCATGAAATCGATTCCCCACTTAGCAAAGGGGCCGATGGCGATAATGGGGTGCAGCGCAGTAGGGTGGGTGCGTGCCTTCTTGTTAAAGACTTGGTAGGGTGGCAATTTTTTGACGGCCTCGATGCAATCTTTGAAAATCAAGGGCCAAAAGTAGCTGGCACATAGGATTTTTGGGGTTGTGGCCATCCCGGAAAGGTGACCACCATAGGCGCCAAGGTGACAATCGTTCAAAACGTGTTCAGCATCCTCGTGAATCAGACATCACCGAAGGATGGTGTCAATACCACGGCGATACAAGGTGTCGTCGATGATGAGATAACGGCGAGAGTGGTGACGAATGCGTCGACGTTCTTCACGAGAGATGTTGGGCTGAAAACGTTGAGTTTGAAGGTAGAGGAGAATGTCTCCGTACCAAGGATCGGAGGTGTTGATGATGAAGAGAGATTCATCGAGGAGAGAATATCTAGGTTCAATGTTTTCATCGGCACGAGGAAGAGCACAGATAAGCTCTGCAAACACTAGGGATTTTTTGGCTTTAGCCTTCGTAAACTCAAGATCGAATTCTTGAAGAATAACGATCCATTTTGAATATTTTCCCCCAAGTACTTGACGCGTCAAGACATGGTACATGGGGTTGGAGTCTGCGATCACCATGGTGGTGCGTAATAAGATGTAATGGCGGAATCTCTGGACAGTAATGATGACTGCCAGAGCCAGTTTCTTGACATGCGAATATCGGAGTTTGGGTCCAGATAGACTCTTGCTCAGATAATAAATCACATGTTCTTCGTCGTTAGAGTCCTCCTGAACTAACACCATCGCAATAGTGGAAGTGGAGGTGGCCAAGTAAAGGATATATTCCTTTGTGTACTCCGGAGGGTGTAACAAGGGAGCATGGGTCAAGGCATGCTTGAGAGCATCGAATGACCGTTGGGCAGTGTCATCCTAGATGAAAGGGATGTTCTTCTGTAGTAACCGCATGAATCCTTTAGTTATCTCGGAGTAGTTGCAGATGAAACGGCGAAGGAAGTTTTCTTTGCCTTGCAAACTATGGAGTTGGGTTAAACTGGTAGGTGGGGGTAAGGCTAGAATGGCCTTGATCTTTAAGGGATCCACCCAGATCCCGTCTTTGGAGATAATGAAACCGAGGAGTCGACCAGATTCGACAACAAAAATGCACTTGTGGGGGTTCAAGAAAATATGGTAGAACCGACATCGAAGAAAAATTGTCCGTAAGTGATCGATGTGATCGGATCAATTGGATGAGTGGGCGGGTAAATTGTCGAGGTAAGGCTCTACGATATGCTTGATATCATGAAAATCATACGACATGGCCCGCTGGAAAGTAGCACCAGCATTTTTTAGGCCAAATGGTAACTTTCGATAAGCAAAAGTCCCCCATGGGCAGATAAAGGTTGTCTTATGTTGGTCAGCAGGTAAGATTTCAATCTGGTTATACCCAGAAAAGCCATCCATGAAAGATAAGATTACACTCCCCGCACAATTATCGATGATTTGGTTGATGAAGGGCATAGGGTAGTTGTCCTTAGGACAATCTTTGTTGAGATCTCGATAGTCCACACAAATAGGGATGGTCGCTTGTTTTTTGGCAACCAAAACAAGGTTGGAGACCCATTCTGTCAAAGGGACGGTATAGATAAATCCAGATTTTAGAAGTTTTTCAACTTCTGCCTTTACAGCTGCGATTTTCTTGGGATGAACCGGGCAAAGATTTTGTCGAACAAGTTTCGCATCAGGGTAAGTTTTGATTTCGTGTATGACGATTGAAGGGTCGATCCCTGGCATCTCCTCGTAGCTCCATGCGAAGACATCGCGAAATTTCTTAAACAAAGAGGTGTAAGAGACCACTTCCTCGGGTGTGCAATTAGCACCAAGGTTGATTTTTTCCATGACACCTTCTTTGATTGAGATGTCTATAACGATCATAGTAGAGATGTTACCCATGTTCCCCTCAGAGAGAGTATCTTCTGTGAGGATGGGATATTACGGAGCATCGGTAACATCGGGAGGGAAGACAGAGTGTATGTCTTGGTGAATTTCTTCCAAAGGTGGAAGAAAAGAGGATCGATGATGGTTTTCATCCCAAGGCAGGTCGTCAATGCTAGGCATTTCCATAATAGATTCGTCCGAAGGGAAAATTTTGGAAATGTAATCAATAGCAGATGACAGGGAATCCAACCACGAGGGCACCGAGTAAGAATCGAGTGCCAATGAATGTGAATTGTTAGAAGAGGGAGAGGCAGATTGGATAGCTACGTATGTGGCCTCGGCTAGGCTAAGTGGCATAGTGTCACCGAGCACATCGAATTCTAGGGGACTAGGTACAATCCAAGGATCAGATGATTCCAAGGATTGATAAGGCATAGTCGAGATCATATTGATGACGAAAATATGATGCGTGGTAGGTGGAAGTGGTGTAGGGAAAGTACCCATAAGGCTAGAATCTTTCAATAAGCCAACACCAATGCTTTCATACGTAACTGGGTGGTCTCCCAAAAAGGGAATATTGTTGGTGGCAGGGATGCGAGCGTCGGGTGTACAGAAATCAAGCTTATTGATGGTGACAATTTTTACTTGATGGGGGAATTGTACACATAGAAACACCAACGAGGCAATGGAAGTCATAGCGTAGAACCAACTTCTTCCAAGTAATAGGTTGTAATCGAGGGGAGCATCGACCACCTCGACATCAACAGTAACAATTTTTCCGCCCAAATGAACGGCTAGGGATTGTAATAACCCATGAGGATGAAAACCTCGTCCATCGAAAGCACATAACATCGTAGGGGATTTGTTAAGGGCAGGTGATTTTAAGACTTTCCAACAGGCTAGAGACATGAAACAGGTAGAGGCTCCCTCATCCAGGATAGTTCGATGGATTTGTTGATTGTGAACAACAACATTGATTTAGAAAGCTAGCTGGTGGGAGAGTCGTGATTGATGATCATCCAGATTAAACGTGAGGTTGTTTGATGACTCAGGATCAAAAGCACCGATAGCGGCTAAGAGCGTTCTACGTTGGCTAGGACAGTGTTGTAGAACTTCCAGGGCGGACATAGCACACGGGGCTTGGGCCAAATATTCTACAATATTGTAATTTTGGGCAGCCCGTGAATTCAGATTGAAGGTAGATTTTTGGATGGTGCTCTTAGGAGGGCATAAGATAGATTCAAATGAATTTTTTTCAATCTGAAGTGGCCCGGATGGAGGGCTAACAGATAGAGGATTAACAGAGGATGGTAATGGGTCTAGTGAAGAACCATTAGCAATCTTTGGCTTATCAGGTTTAACTGGCGTGTCATATGTCACAAAGCGAGTGGTTAGATTAACCCCGTTAAACATGTAAATGTGGGCACTTGTCGAGGCCTCATCATGGGGTTGGTTGGAACTACCCCCCGGTGTGGGGCTTTGGGCAACCAAATATTGCTGCTGTGGAAAAGGTTGAGTAAGCAAAACAGGTTGTGAATTTCCCTTGAAAAGTTTGGCCACTTCATCGCGATGTGGGCAGTCTCGAGTGTAGTGATCATCACCACAAATGAGACATGGGAATTTTGGTTTACATTGTGGTTGTTTTCCGGCAGTAGGGGTTTGCGGTTGAGTTTTGGGTTGTTCATTGTTATTGTTCTTCTTTGGTTTATTTCTCTCTTTCTTCTTGCCCCCAAGTTATTGTGAAGGGGTTGATTGGACCGCATTCACCTCAGAGACCTGAGTTTGAGGGAGGGTAGAAGAGGGTGTAGTCGGGCTGGGGGTAGCTGTCGAAGCGGGCCGCTAAATCGTTCCAATCGACTAGGAAGTAGATTGGGTTTTGACGGAGCCAATAACTCCATCCGTGTAGGAAGAAGATGATGGTTTGGATGGGTCGTTAGTGGCACAGGTAGCATTCAGTATCAACTCGTACAAAGTACTAGATTGTGAATAGACTAAGTCTAAGTACTGAGCCCGGGAAATGGCTTATTCCTCGGTGACTATGCCACCCATGGCAACATCACGAGCAATCTGGGGTAACAATGATTTAGTGAACCATTCCACTAACAATTGGTTAGGAATGACCGCTTTGATTAGCCTTCATCGTCGTCTCCATTCATGAATATGATCGGAGATATGTACGAAAGTTTTCTGATGAAGGGAGGTTAATAGTTCAGTACTCGTCTCGTATCGAATGGGCAGTTGGAAGTGTGTGAGGAAGGACATGGCGAGGGAGTTGAATCTTGAAAAGATGCACGTGGTAGTTCAATATACCATTTCGTTGTGGAACCCGTAAGTGTTTGTTGGAAAAGACACAAACGAATAGAATCGTCCATGAGGGAGTTGGATGAACACCACAAATGGAAATTCATCATGTGGTTGTTTGGGTCCTCTCCATACTTTCCATCGAATTTTGGGATATCAGAAGGAAGTTTAGCTGGAATAGCTAGCCAAACCGGAGAATGATAGATGGAATCATTTGTTAACCGAGACAAGTCTGGAAGATCCAGGGTAGCTAGAAAAGGTAGTTGTCAGTTAACCTGTGGGTAATGTTGGTGTGGTATAGGGACACTAGTGGGGCCAATCACTGGGTTATGTGGATAATTGTAACTAGTGGGCCCTCTTAAATGAGGTTGGTTTTGACCAGGGTACATAGGATTTTAGGTGTTTTGAGAAGCATGTGTGAGCGGAGGATAACCAGATGGGTTTTGCAGGTTATAGGTTGGGTTTGGAATTTGTCCATAAGGAGGTTGTTGTGGAGTCTAAGAATTTTGTCCTGTCGAGAACTGTGGGTTTCCTGGAAAAGGGGCGTTCCAGGGATTAGGTGTGGCAGATACATTTTGTCCATACAGTTGATGGTGGACTCCGGATTGAGGCTTCCCCCCAGCATGAGGGTGCCCCCCAAATGGAATTTTTCCTCCAGTGGGAGGATTCCCCCCAGCTTGAGGTAGAGTTCTCGAAATTTGAGAACCAGACGTAAATGACTGACCAATGTTGTCGAGCGGATTAGAACTACCAAGACCACCTCCTTCGAGTTGTTGGCTAGGTATGGAACTTCCCGGTACAACTTGGGTAGTAGTGGCTTGGGTGGTAGTGGCAGTGAAAGCATTCAGTGCCCTGTACCCAAAAGGGAGTGTAGGTCTTGGTGTTACAGGTGTGCCAATCGCAGCTTGGTTGACCACTGCATTACCGACAAGAATAGTTGGGATGTGAGGGACTATTGTAGATTGGGCTGTCTGGAGGGGAAGAGTAGACCTTGGGCCAACGAACGATGTGTTCGGACCAACGGGCGGTGTGGCCATAAAAATAGTGGTACCGATAAAATGGTTTAGGGGTACGGTGTAGGAGATAGGTGCGTCAGCACCCATCCCTGTTCCATAAAGATCTCGCACCAGGCACAGTGGACTTCGAACAATGTATGCGATCCAAAAAGGGTCATCGGATAAAGGGTTTTCAGAATACCCAGCCGGAATGTCAGAAGGATTGATGACGACAAATTCACCGGCGGAATTCAGTTGGAGGACACGTCGTTCATATCCCTCCAGAATACGAAAAGCTTCCAGAGACTCTGAAACAATTCAAAAATTCTCTAAAGGAGTGGGAACTTCTTCCTGGGAAGTTGTAGTGTCTTGAACCTCACTCTGTTGAGGAGATTTCTCCATAGAATGAGGGGGTAAAGGGGTGTTTCCTTCCATATTTTCTGGAGGAAGTCCCTGTAGCCTCTACGAACGGCGTGGAGGGTCGATGTTGGCGAAAAAGAGTCGGCGAAAAAAGATCTATGGCCAACTACCGAAAATAAACAACATACGCTAATAGAAATCTAAGAATCACAACCAAGCAAACCAGACCTTCTTTTGATGACCGTACTGGTTGGTGATGAAATCCAACATCGCGTGATCAAATCCAGAAGGGGCGGGGATAGGGTGGAACAGTTACAATGGAGACCTGCTTAACGGACTTACGCCTTGGTGCAAGCTTCCACGCAATAATTGTGGATTTACCCTCCAAGGAGCCCGAGTGAGTTTGACCAATGTCTGCTCCAGGTACAGTGAGACTTCCCATCACTGTCACCTTGTGTAAGACCCTAAATATTATGGCCACTAAGGTTACCAATTCGCAGTCAGTCCCTGGGCGGGAACAGTTGACAGTCCGATCCGAACGTATGGGCAGGGTATCGAGCCCGAAATCAACTAAAAGGCTTCCACGGAGTAAACTTTGATTTACCTCAAAGTGATCCCCATAATACGATCTAACCACCACAATCAGTTAAACCATGGAGGGTTATTCTCCCTAGCTCACCCAAATGCGACCTCGTGCGTAAACCCTGTGTGAGAGGGGGATCCCAGGCAGACTTATACGATGATTGGATTTGACTCTCCCTAACTCAGGATACTACTGTTTGTTTTGGAAACTTTGAAGAGTTATGCTCACAGCCTAATCCAAAGTACTAAGCCTAGTCTAATGTTGGTGGAGGATCCTAGAAAAGAAAAAGTTCTAAATAATTTTTAATTAGCATTGATTTTATAGTTGTTCTTTACGCAAAAGGGGTTCATGGAAGTGAAACGAATGGAATTATGACTCATTCCCAAAAAATGCATCATATATGATAAGCATTCATTTCTTTTCGATGAACATCTATCTAAGGGAGAGAGAGAGTTCTTTCCACTAACCAGCACTAATAAGGAATGTCCTCAAACAAATTTTCTTCAATCAAATCCTGATATGATGCTAAAGCTTTTGAGATGCCTTCTAACATGAACAATCAATCATAAAGATTCTTTTTATTGTTTGCATATGAATAATGATCAATTCAACATAATGCTCGTCTTGCTAATTATCTTCTTGGATGAATGGAAATCAGACCAACACAAGCAAGAATCATACAAACAATACACCCTCTCGTTATGATCAAAACAAGAAGCGAAAGAAAAGAAACAATCAAAGAGAAATCAAACTTCACACCGAAAAGAAAAAGTCAAAGAACAATGATCTTAACTAAAACCAAATGAAAAGATATGTAGACCTTTGATGACCTTCACCAACGTTTTTCGTTCAGTTGACGAGGAGAGAAAAACAATGCATAGGTTTCAAGACTCCAAATGGCAGAAAAACTCAACAATACTAGTGAAGAAGGCTACAAAATCTAAACAACAAGATGTTTGTTATTCAAGAAAAAGACAGATGTCAAAGCTAGAAAGAAGAAGGATTGACTCACAAGGTTACCCAGCAAGAGAGACATAGAGCAAAAACACTGAAAAAACAATTCTAGAAGGTTTATTGGCCAAAGGAGGGCTGGCGCTCTGTTGTCAAGGACAAGGAGCATTATAGCACTCTATGTAAGGGTGTTAGGGAGTGATGGCGCTCTGTTAACACATGGACAGGGGTGCCAGGTTCAAAAACTCCCAAAAATGTCAAAAAAATCCAAAAATTGTAATTCAATCTCGACAATTAGGCTGGGTAAGATGGGATAGGGAGCCAATCAACTCATGAAACCAATCAAAAGAGGAGTGAACCAGGTCTGAAACAATCAAGGGGTAGAACAAGGTCAAATGAGGATAAATCAAAACAAAAAGGTTTCGATTTGAGGACTCCCCAACAAAGTCGCCAGTTTCTGTTGTAGGAAAATCTCCCTGCGGACAGGTAGATTGCCTCAAAGAGATTGACCCTAACTCTAAGATAGAAAATTCTTAACGTGGACACTGACTTCTTTTCAAATCTAGACAAACTAACACGTGAAAAGGAAGGAGAACAGAAGTACCTCTTTATCAACATTTTTCCCTGCATGCTCCGAGTTGAGCTCCAATCCTTGGCTCCTCGTTGAGTCCTGTAGACAAACAAGATACGACCACTTCCTACTCTATTGATATTAGCTTGAAAAAAGATCTATCTATCAATGATAAGTTCATGTAATATCAGACACAAACTAGAAATAAACAGGCCAAGCATGTCATATTAATGAGAATAATGACAACAGTACTTACAATCGTAGATGCGAATGCGACAGCTTCGCCAAGTCCTCTTCGTCTAAACCTTGCTCGAAAGATCCACAACCTAGATGACAGCAGCTTCACTGATCACTCTCCTTTGGCTAACTGTGTGTTTCCTATGAGATCATAGGTTTCATTCTAGCAATTCTTCCCCCTTTTCACCATCATAGAGCTTTCTTATATAGGTTAAGAGGAGCTTAACCTCTTGAGTTATCTTTAGAACAAGTTAGGAACTTCCTCCTTAGATCAGGGATCTCCTGATGGAACCAAGAATTCGAATGCAACTGCCTTCTAAAATTGAAATATCCTCCCCTTATTCTCCTCAACGGGTTAACCACTGCCCCAGATTAGGAAACGCTCTCTCAAAAGGGGCATCAGAGCGTTGTAGTGCTCCCTAGGAAGCTTGAGGGAAGTGTCAGTGCTTCAGAGGTGGATAACGCTCCTTCAGAGGGGCAGGCAAGTGTTATAATTCTCCCTGATGCCTTGTAGGGGAGAACCAGTGCTCCTAAGGCTGATGTAGGGGAGCGCTCACCCTCAGAACCTTTGTTTAAGAGCTCTCTTCAGGTGTTAAGAGTTCCTTGACTTCAATTAACCAGTTTCCCTTCTCCAAATCAAGTGTATGAGATATTTTAAGTGCTTTCTTAGTGTCATCCTTATGGACGTATTCTTGAATAATGTTTGCGACACTTGTGAACAACTTGCGACACTTGCGAAAGTTGTAAGGAAGATGTGACACTTACGACAATTGAGAGGAACATGCGACACTTATCCAGTTGAGTAATTTTGACGTGTAACACATCTATTGATTCTAAAAATTTTCTAAGTTGTTCATCATCCTCAAATACTTGCCAATGTTGTGTTTTATTTAGTATCGAAGGTTGATGTCTCATTTGTATGTGATACTTTAAGTTAAAAGCGGTAGGGGGTGTGAAAGTTGATGCTTCTTTGGCTAATGCATCAGCCTGTTGGTTTTCAGACGTCGGGACGGAATGAACATTCATAGAGGAGAATAAATTATTGATCAAATCCTAGACACAATTCCTATAGGACCTTAACCTAGGATTCTTGGCCTGGTACTACCGATTCACTTGTTTTATGATTAACTTGGCGTCACCAAAGACTTCGAGTTTCTTTATTTTCATCCTCCTGGAAGCTTCTAATCCTAGCACTAAAGCTTCATACTCGCATACATTATTTGTACAATCCACATTCCACTGAAGCCTATATGAAAAAGGGATTACGAATTCATCATCGGGAGCCACAAGGAGTGCCCCAGCTCCAGCTCCAAGGAAAGATGAAGCACCCTCAAAATACATTTTCCATACACCAGTGCTATATACATTTTTTTTTCTTCTTTTTCAGTTTTTTCTTCTATACAACTTTCATCTACATCTACTTCAAAATCGTCATCAATAGATAATATACAATTTCCTAAATCTTGGTCAGCAATATAAACAGGATGATTATTTGGGTTATGTGGATCACCTACCGTGAATGCCAACCCAGTCTCTCTGTAAAGACGCGTGCATTGTCCTCCAAAAACTAGAATTGTAGCGTATGTCATGTCCAGCTGGAGAGATCCTCCAATCTTGGCACCCCATGACCTAGATAATAACATACCATACTTCATAGGGATGTTAGCGACCACTACATCCATAAGAATAATTTTTGCAGGTATTTGTGCCAAACCTATCACCAGGTCCTTAATCATGCCTATGCATTTGACTTTTCTTGAATCAAAAGAATATAAGTCACCATAGGGCCTTATGATTTCGAGACCAAGTTTCTCCATAATTTCTTTTGGCATCACATTGTGGGAAGCTCCAAAATCCAACATACAGTTATCGAGTAGGTGGTTAAACAGGGTTAACGTGATATAAAAGGGGGCCACAGTGTCTCTCGCACCTTCTAAATGTGGACCAAAGACTATGTTCGGCTTGTCATCTTCTAAGTTGATGACATCAGCCTGGCTTTCGTCTTCAGAAAAGTTAATCATCTTGGCAATTTGTTTTCTATATATGGGATTTTTAGCTAATTCAACAAGGGGAATAGGAATTTTGATTTTATTTATTTCATTTTCAAGATTAAAATTTCCCAAGGTCTTGTTGTTTTCTATGTTCGGGGCCTCCATTCCTTTCTTTTCATATTTTCTTTGTGGTGCGGACTTGTTTTCATTTACAGGAGGCTGTGTATTCATAGCGAGTGTTCCTACTGGCTTCGACTGGATGGGTTGAGTGTCAACGATGTGAGTTTTTGCAGTCTGTTTGTCAGCAACTTTTGGAGTCACCTCATCGGTTTCTCCCCTTGACAAGATCTTTTTTGTCGGAACAGTTGGGAGACTTTTGTTCCTTGGTCTTAAATTATATTTTTCCTGTAGTTCGGCTATGATATTATCTGTGATACCTCGATAGGAAAAACCTTTAGACGTGTTGTTGCTAACATTGTCTTCCGATGTAATTTATTTATTTAAGGATCTTTCGTAATCTTGTCTCGATAAATAAGGTGATTTATTATCTTCGCCAAGATTATTAATATCCTCATCAATCTCTTCAAAGTCTCTTAGATCTTCCTCTCCAATGAATTTTTCACTTTTGAAGGGGGTTGGGATTTTTTGATCTTCATTTTTAATTATTTTCTGTGGGGCCTGAGGATCAGGATTCCTTCTAAAATATTTCCTGGGGAAATTATCTCTTATCAATTTCTCTAGTTCCATTTTTGAGATCTTATTTGAAATTTCTCTAACTACCCTAGCCATCTCGTCTATTTTATCACCCAAGGATTTCCTCGATCCTGAGGGTACACCTTGCTCTTTGAATTTCCTATTTTCTTTGTTCCTAGTTTCTATTTTTTATTTTAGTTTCCCTGATGCCATCATATTTGATTCAATCTCAAGAGCATCATCCTGTATTTTCGTGAGATCTGTAGATCTTCTTTCTCTCAATAATAAAGCGAAATTAGGATCAAAAGCTCCAACAAAAGTCACCTTAGCTAGGGGTTGTGAAGTTTTGACCTCAACCGGGATTTTATTATACAACTTGTTGAACCTTTGTGTGAATTCTAGAACATATTCTAAGTTTTTCTTTCTAAGGGCTCCAAATTCAGTCAAGTAGTAGAGGTGGTATTTTCTCTCTCCCCATTGTCTAATAAAAGCACTTTCAAGTTCCTCATAATATCTTAGAGATCCGTCTGCTAAGGATCGGAACTAGGTCCTCACCTGTCCTTCAAAAGTCTAAAAGAGGAGTCTAGAATAGACATCTTCGTGTTCTATTCCGAGGATGTCAGCAAATTGGTCAAAGAAGCTTATATGTTCTTGGGTGGTGAAATCCCCTTCCCCTGTAAATTTTGGAAGGCTTTTCATATAATTTTCGGGGAGATCATGTAGGGGAACTGGGAGGACAAGGGGAGCGTATCTAGTAGCTACTTTAGCAAAAATTCCAGGAAGCGGTACCTGACCACCCGCTGGTCCTCTTGGGGTGCCACCTTCGGCTCCAGCACCTCCTTGTGTGGCCATTGGTAGATTCGAGGCTGAATCTCGGAATGCGTGAGGAGAAGATTCTCGAAAATATGGGGAGTAAACCTTAGGAAAAGAGAAAGTATCGTATGAGAGGGGAAGCGAGACAGATATTTCAAGTGTTTTCGAAACGTTCAACTACGTAAATTCAGGCTGACAAATAGTACAAATCGGTAAAAAGACTTGTCTAAGTGATCTTCATGATTTTAAAATCTTTTCTGGATCAGAGACTGGCGAGGTCTGCTTATTATCCGAGTTCTTTTTGGTGTTTTTTTGGCTAATAGCCAGTTTACTTATTGTGGAGTCGCCAAGTGAAAAAATAAAGGTAGCCTTAGAAGTTTTTCTATCCTTGTTCATTATCAAAGATAGAAAGTGTCAATGTCATTCTTCCTAGGGAAAATATTCGTTACTTCGTTCCCTGGCAACGACGCCAAAAAGATGTTGTTCCTGAGTTTATACTTTAAGGCTATAAAGTATACCATCAAGGCATCCAAAGATAAAGAAAACTAAAGGGTAAAGGTAAATGGTGAAGGGTAAGCAGAGCTAACCTCTCAACTGCCTCTGTCTTAATTCCCTCTGTTCCTCGATACTTATATCTCTCTCAATAACTGGCCAAGAGCGTTCTAACTTAGTCTAAGTATTAGCAGTCTGCAATATAGTGTTAAATAAATTCAATGGAATATTGGTTTGATCTGAAAGGCCAGGTTCGACGTTAGGCTATCTTGAATTTGGTACAGTCATGAGGGATATAAAATTTGAAAAAAGGTTTAGAACTTGTTTTAATAAAGGGTGTTTCTTTCTGACTTCTATTATAAGGAAGAAATTTCAAGTAAACGAATAATTAGCAGGTTAAATGCCGTTTCCTGTTTCTGAGTTAGATTTGAAAATAAACGTGATGATGATAAAAGAAAACACATAACCGTCTAACAAAGATGAGGCATTGATTACGAGGAATCTCACTTTGCAGCGGAGAGAGATAAAAACAAAGGGTTTGATGAAATACCAAAACTGTATAATCAAAAGGGTTTGCAGGTCTTGAAACTGCTAATAGCAGGCACAGAGGAAAAACTATAAACAATTTGATAATTAACTAAATCCCAAACAGTCGTAAACAAGATGTCAGATCATACTTACAATTTCATCAATGAAACGCATAAGAGGAAATATAATGAATAGGAATAAAGGGAACACATAACTCAGAGTTAACATAATCTAGAATCTTCTTCTAGCTTTCTTATTATTTACTGTCAAATAAGTCTTTCGCATACAATGGCCACCAAAAAGCCTTGTCTTAGTGTTGAAAAGTTATATTTATACATCATAACTAAAACTTTTCAGTTGGTAACGTAACCAACCTCTTTCGACCAACGGTGACATAATTTAAACAAAATTGTAACTTTTGCTAAATTTAACTTCTTTACCAAAATAACACTTCATGTCTTTGAGAGACTTCCTTCTTCCACTTTCAGACAATGAATACATTTTTCCAGAAATTGTACCAAAGCTCTGGGAGCCTCTGGAACATCTTTTTCTTCAAACTGAAAAAACCTTCTTTGTACTTCAGGCAAGTGGTCTTCGATGATCTTCTTTGTAAACTCGATTGTTTGTAACTTCAAACTCGGCATTACCATCCATTTATCGATTTGAGTAACATTGATAATCTTTATCTGTGGAATTAATAACTGAATCTCTTTTAGATTCTCCTTGAAACTCAATTGATGTTTACTAATATTAATTTCTCCCAATAGACCTGAGCAATCATCCTTTCCAATATTTATTGATGCTTTTTCCATAAGGTTAAAAATCCCTTGACATTCATCACTAACCTCTTTGGTTATATTCTTGTTTTCAGCAAGATTCGCTTCCCAAGACTTGAGTATAATGTCTCCTCTGATTTGTTCTGAGATAGTTAGCTTTGGAAGCTTATCATTTTCCTCTTTTGCAGAAAGAGCCACTGCCTTTTGAAAGGTTGTTTTGGCTGCTTTTGTTTCCCTTTCTTTCAAAAGAATATCATTTAAGGTCTTATTAGCATTTTGAAAATAATTTTGGATGAATTCTAGCCTTGAAAATACTTCATGTTGCTCCTTTTCTATCTCAGTATGTATTTCCAATACTTGAGCTTGGAATATTTCAGTTTCAAACACTTGATCCTGGATTGAATTAATTCTATCTTGTAATTGACTATTTAATTTTTCCTGATTCAATAAATTTGCTTCACTTAAGTTTTCCTTTAGCATTTGAATCTCTAGTATGTCAGTGAACCTAGCTTGTTCTAGCTTCCTGTTTATCTCTTGACTGATATTCTTTTCAGTCTCTTTTAATTTATCTTCCAGCTGAGCTATCAATTCATCTTTTTGTTGTAGGTTGTTTCTCAAGTTATTAATAGAATATAGATTTGTTGAGGCTAAAGCCCCCATTGTACCTTATATCTCTATAGCAAACTCTCTGTCTTTAAGATTCTTCCCATCAATGATGATCATATGCTTCTTAATCATCATATTTCCTCTGGGATGGATTTCTTGTTTCAAGACTGCCCTCCTCTTTTTACTGAAAAAGTAATTAGATGAAGGGATCTCATCTTTGTCAATGGGTTCAAGGTCGTTAACATAAAGAATGCCCATCGATGGGTTACCAAAGGTTGACTGCAAAGGGGCCAATGAAGTAATAGGACTTCCCAGTTCTGTGTATACTGTACCTCCTACTTTCTGAGGAATATCCTCAGGAAGGTCTGAAGGTATTTCCAACTCCTTTCCTTTACTGGACTCTGTTTCATCCGTTCAAAGAACTTCTGTCTCTTCAGTCGGTGGGACTTCTGTTTCTTCAGTCCGTGGGAATTTTTTTTCCTTAGTCCATGGGACTTTTGTTTCAAAACCTGGAGGAGGTTCTTCCTGATCTGAAGGGGAGGTTGTGGATTCGCCTTGCATAATATTTTGAAAACAGCTTCTTCTGTGACTCTGGAAGGACTTAAAACTAGCCTTTAAATTTGATGATAAGGCTTGCACCTTATTTAATACCTCTTCATATCTTTTTACATCTTTAAACATATAATTATAAATGGAATTTTCATGTTCATAAGATTTTAGGCTACAATGCATCATATGTCTGTTAACCAGTTGGTAAGGGTCATGCTTTTTATGTTCAATATTTACAAGTTTGACTTCTTCTAGTGCTTCTGCCTATACCTTAGAATGGTCGTAGTTCTGTAATAAAAAATTTCCTATATGTATGGGAAAGGAAGGCCATAACTTCTTTTGGGCTACCTTTAGCTCTATCCCGATTCTGCCTTTCACAATTTGATATGCTACTTCCCTGCACACCAGTCGGTCTGGGAGGAATTTTGGGAGTGCATGAGGAGGAATGGAGCACCCATAAACCCTAACATAAGAGAAGTTTTCATCAATAAACCAATATGCTACTGCTTTGATGTTTTATGTCATTGCCTCATAAATGCACGAGGGTTCACAGCCATAGAACAATATATGCATAGGGACTACCATGAAATGACAAATTTCATAAAATGAATCGTTTGCTTTTTCTTTCCATAACAGAGAGTGATACTCATGAATGAGTTCACTACAAGCTAGGTTCCAACCCCAATTAATCAAAGGAAAAGTATTCCTAAAGCATATAGCATCCATGAGGTATGCTGACATATAAAAGGCCACTGGTTGACCTAAGGATTTTGCGACTTTCTATTTTGAAATTTCCTGAGCCAGGTTGTCTGACAAAATTTTGTTCCAGTTGAAGGTGTTTCCTTCTGATGCTTCTCCCAATAGGGGTACCCATTCTACAGGGAAATGGGAGGGACTCTTTTTACCAAAGAGTCTGCACAGAATCATGGCCGCATAGATCATATATTCATTTAAAGAAGCCATGGAATAAATCCCATGGGAATTTTCCCTAAATTTGGGTCGGTTTCTCGACCATCCTTTAATAATATCTGGGTAGGTTTGGTCTGCCTCCATACACTCTTTTCTTTGGAACTCGGCAATGAAATCAGCATTGTAAACATATTTTGGGTTGGGAGAAAGCTTATACATAACCTGGATATGTTCAGGCCTGAATGAGCTGACCACAGCTGCTTGATCATTTAGGATGCTCCTCGTTGTGATATCCACATTCTCCAAGGCCCAGTGGATCATGTCATTATATTCCATAATCCGTGGATGGGCTGAAATCTTATGAAGTTCAGACTCATCTATGTCCGGAAGGTGGTTTTTAGAATTGGTAGGAGTAGTTCCGATTTCATAATCCAGGAGATCATAAATCTGTCTCCATGATTTAATGGTGTCGACAATGTGTGGCGTTGTGTCTGATATTATATCTCCATCTATGTTGCCTATATCATCTGTGGCCTTGCTCTTCTTAGATGCCTTCTTTGGTGCCATAGTTGTAAGTTCAAAAGAAATATGTCACAAAATAGAGAAATGTAAGCTGGGCAAGATGCAAATTGTGTGAGGTAAACAGAGCGAATAAGATTTGGAACACAGACTTTTAAGTTTACTTTAAATTCATTTTAGGGTGAAAGAATTAACGCAGATGGCTGCAATTGATTGCTCTTTAATGCAGAAGATAATCTTGGATATGCATTAGCATTGCAGTGATTAGCATTTATCTGTGTATTTAATACGGCCATATATCACCCCTTTTTCTTCTTTTTTGAATTTAGATTTCGGAGGATTTCATTTTAATCGAAAACCGACATATTACGAAAGTTAAGAATTTTAAGTTTTGTTTAAACAGTGTTAATCATGCTTTAAAACCAGATTATGAATCGGGAATTTGCATATCGGGATTTCGGAGGTCCCGTGGACGAGAAGTATGTCCTCATAGAACCCCAAACTCTGAAGTAATAATGAAAAAGGTTTTAATAAAAGTTAGGATTTTGGCAATCGGGATTTCGGCGGTCCTGTTGACGAGAGGTATGTCCTCGCAGAACCTCGAACTCCGAAGTAACGATGAAAAAGGTTTAAATAAAAGTTGGGATTTTAGAGATCAGGATTTCGGCGGTCTTGTTGACGAGAGGTATGTCCTTGTAGAACCCCAAAATCCAAAGTAACGATGGATTTTGGTGATCGGGATTTCGGAGGTTGAAATACATTGAAAAACTTGTTATCAGTGATCCCCGAACCTCGAAAAACTTAATGGTTTTCACTCGATTCTTTTAAGGTTTTTGTTAGTGCAATTCACTAGAAAAATACGTCAGTATTAAAAACATTGGGTTTTAGGAAAGAGAGCAGAGGTTATGTTTTGTAAAAAAGGGCAAACTTAAANGTGATAAGATATTTAAAACTAGTTTCAACACGCAGTTCGCCGATCAGGATAAGCTCACAACACTGAAATTTAGTGACTTCAACCTTGGAGACAAGAAATTTTATAGCATGTTGGCCCCGCATAAGTACTTAACCAGGACCAAA
This sequence comes from Picea sitchensis, assembly GCA_010110895.2. Classification (NCBI taxonomy): domain Eukaryota; kingdom Viridiplantae; phylum Streptophyta; class Pinopsida; order Pinales; family Pinaceae; genus Picea; species Picea sitchensis. Next base: position 63,156 of record SNQJ01S0027893.1, read on the forward strand.
GGCAACAATTCAAAGATTATCCCGCATCCATGGACCCATAACCTCGCGTAGTCCACACTGCTTAATGTGATGAAGATCCTGCACTTTGATCGACACCAGGAAGTAAACGCATGCATGAAATTTTTGTTGTCTCGCTACCACAAAGGTTACTTATGGTTGAACCGCCGCATCACTGTGGATCCAAACTTAATCAATTGGATCACAAGGCTGAGCATGTAGGGCTCTAACCCACATGAGTTTTACCCTATAAATACCTCAGACCGAGCATTAGCCCATCAAATCAAAGAAACTTATGGAGATGTAGAGAAGGGTACACGAGGTTACAAGGTAGCCTCTATCCAGAGCAACACAGTGCACCTCACATGTCATTTGATCACAGGAAAGCTAGTTCACAAGAACCAACCCACCCAAGTAACTGCCTTCATTGTTGACCTCCCCGAGAAGTGCACAGAAGGACTACAGATGAATTAGGAATATTACCTCATGAACCATATAGATATTGATTGCAGAGGAGTGTAGGACCAAGGATATGAGTTCCACTTTAGCTGGCTTCTCATATTGATAGTTTTCATCGCATGGGAAATGTCGGAAGGTGTGACCTTCCTGGACATTGAGCCTTTTGAGCCTTTATCTAAGAAGTTCAGTACCTTGTGGTACTCGAGTGATATGAAAAATAAGTGGAAATCCAATGTCATCTTCCATGCCTATTACAATCAATTGAAGATCATAATCCATTCTACACCGAGCATCACTCTGAACACCCTCTACAGGTTTTGGCCTCTGATGAATTTAGCGCAAATAGGTACTTTATATTCTTCACACCACACGCTGTCAAGCACAAGCATTAGTTATAGTCCTATTACAATTTGACAGAAGATAACTTGGAGGATATTACCAAGGAGTGGTCCGCAGACCTCCTCATCTTAGTAGACCTCGTGGATATTTATGAGATAGACAATCCAGAACTTGTGCATGATAGCCATGGAACAGGAAAGACCAAGGAAGATGAAGAAGTTCAAGATATCAATAGTACTTCTATGAAGACCACTTCGATCTCACCTACGTAGGGAGGAGATGGTGGAGAGCCAGGTAACACAGAGGTCGAGAAAAATAAATGTGAACTTACACCGCCTAGAGAGGCGGAGGATCCCTCCAAGAAAAGGAAGGTTACCCCACCAAATCCTTTATCCAAGAAGAAAGCTAAGGAAACCAGAACCAATTTTGAGATTTTTCTCACTCCAGACAACTTCTAATTTATAATCATTGCACTAAATGATACTTTGCTAGACATAGAAAAAAATAAGGAAGCCAAGTGGGAGGAATTGTTCAGTCGCATCAGGAATGAGCTTCAAGGAGTACAACATGAAATAAAATCTAGCCACGTATTTTTCACTGTGCCCCTACCATCAGGAACACCAGACTTAGGTGATGAGCTAGCCTAGCAACATCATATTGTTGATATAGTTGAAGCTCACCTGCAACGAGATCAAGAAGAGACATCACAAGCCACCCAGGCTTTAGTGCAATTTCAAAAAGATCTTGAGGACCACAAAATTACTGCAAAAAAGGAAAAGATCGCTCTATAAGAAAAATGGGATGAAGAGAAAACAACACTACAGAAAAACAAGGAACAATTTCTTGCAGAACAACTCAAAGTACGGGAAAGGGTTCACAACACACTTTGCTCTGTGAAATTCATAGAAGTGACAACTAAGGAATGAGTCCCATGGAAAGTGGTGAAACTCGAAGAAGTAATCCAACAGCTTCAATAGCGCATTGCATATCTAGAACTTCATACCATACCCAAGACTCCTTAAGAAATAAGATACCTAAGAGAGGAAACTTCTCACAGCGCAGTTGGCAGAATGAAAGCCCTTTCCTCAGAGTGCAAGCAGTTGAGCTCCAAGAGCACTCAGACATATGAAAACCTCACAGAAAATCCAGAGTTATAGGCACTGGAGTCGTAGCTCTAGGAAGAAAAGAAGCACACAGATACACTCCAGTGGCAACTGGATGCCTTAACACCAGTTGAAATAATGAATAGGTTTCTAGAGAAGTGCACAGCCTAACAAAAAATCCACACAATCCAGACCAAAGTGATGGAAGTCTCTCAATGACTTCAACCAGTGCAAGAGAAGGCATGCCAACTATTCACCAAAGTTGAAAACCAAGGAGTAGATCTTGAACAGGTCATCATCATAGCATAACAATGCCTAGAAGGGCCAGCCAATGATGCACTCATCTAGGAGTTCACTGGGAAAGAGGTAGTAGCACTACAATAGGTCTAAGTAGCNGGCAGAATTGCTCAGACTGGAGTGACTCGGGACGAGTCACGGGTCAGTGTTGGGGGCTTGTTGGCCCTTGACCAAGTTTTGGAGTTACTTGTTCATGTTTTACCATTTTTGGGACTTCGAGAGCCTGTCGAAGATGGAGCACCAGACAAAGTAGAGATCACGGGATCTCGACCCACTTTTGGGCCCATTTTGGGTTTTGGGAATATGTAATGCGAAAGGGATGTCAGCCTGTGGGTTCACCCATGCGTAGGCCCACTTTTGTAAATGTATAAATAGAAGTCTAGGAATCTAGTAGAATATCTATTGTATTTATGTGATATAGGCTATGTGCCAAGTGGGATCTGTGTGATCGAGGTGTTGTGAATTATATAGGCTTGCAAAGCTTATTGCAAGTCCATGGGTGAAGGTATATAAGGCTTTGTGCTGAAGGGAAATGAAGAAGGATCTAGTGAGCTGCGTAGATATTTTGTCCTATGCGCATTAGGTTTTTATGGATCTATGCTTGTAACCGATTGGAGACACTAATAGAAGAAGAAGAGTTGGTGGACGTAGCCCCAGAGTAGGGGTGAACCATGTAAATTTGTGTGTTATGCTCTATGCTTTGACTTGATGTGTTTATCTATGCTTTTGCTAAGTTAGTTTATATATTTAGATAGATCTACTTATGATTTGTGCTTCATTAGATGTGTATGAATAGTATATTTGATATGTATGAAGATGCTTGGTGCTGATCTACTGGGTCTGATATGTTTTACTATTGCTAAGTACTGAAATACCTTAGATATAAGTGAATGATGTGATGCTTTGTGCTATCTGCGAAGTATAATAAGGGTTGAATATCGATGAATGATCAATTCTAAGTGATTTGTAAATGATATAATCATAGATCTGTGTCCCAGCTAAGGTTGCAGACACCTGAGTCTCACAACCACCCTTGCTTCTACCTTGGGTGAGACCTCATCTTCTTCGCAGGTGTTTCCCAAAGGGCCTGTAGTTAGGGTTTTGATGGTGCGTTGTTGTAGCATTGAACCCTGGGTCTTCCCCTACGCCAGTCAAAATTTCGGCCAAGTAAAAAAAAATGATGCACCCCAGCCACCACACTCCAACCAAATTAACTATCCACACCTTGGTATTTATTCATCACCAAGGTTCCAAACTCCATGATACAATACGTAACATCAATCCATCATTGCAATCAACCCAACATCTGTGTGTGGTGAAGCCCAACATAGACTTGTCTCGGTAAGGTGTGTCCAAACTGTTCACATCAAGTCTTCAACTCAAATCTACGATATGCATAACTTTTTCCAAGTTTCCTTCTCCATGCACCCAACCAATATCAACTAATTCGCTTCCTGTCATCTTCATGCCTTGAAATGTTTTTGCACTAGGACACAATGCATAATTCAACCAAATATCAAGTCACCTACTATTAACCGACTTGTGAAAATATACAAGGAGTTACTCCATCCAATGGATATGATCACTTTCCACAACCTAACTAACTCAAATGATATCTTTGGTGATGCACAAAATGAAGCTATCATGGTGAAAACATGCTCAACTGACTTCCCTACAACCCAAATTTTATTTTGATGTCTCAATTCACAATAGTGAAAAACTCACCAAATCATCCATCAAGCCAACTTCTATGTTCTACTTTGAACTTCACTATGATACAACCTCTCAGGACATTGGGGAACCCATGGTTATATGAGAGAATCACCCAACATTCCTAATACTCTATGACATTGTGATTGTTCAACTCGATGACAATGCCACACCGTTTTACTTGGCCTGGACTACGCCTTACTTCTTCATTTCATTTATTACTTATTTGTTAGGTGTGTTTATTATACTTAGATAATACCATAAGTAAATAAAAACCATATAGTAATGAAACAAAATGTGCAAGTGGGCAGCCAAACTATCCTAACACCCAAATTCTTAATACAAAACAACAGTGTGTCGATCCAAGCTTGTGCCACACACAAACAAATATTACAAAGGGAGATTTCACTCATATTACTCAAAGAACCTATGTGAAAACACAAAGAATCTTCTTTAGTGATTCAACCTATGTGTCCTCCCTTCATTGCTTCAGTTAGAAGTATGAATGAAAACTCTATTTTTCATACTTCATCTCTTGAAAATCCTACTACCTTTTCCTCAGAATGGTTCCACCCACAACACTTAGATTCACCACCAAAATACGTTCATCTAGCAGTTTCCTTAGCCAAAAAATCTCTCCCTCTCTACTCCTCAGACAGACTCCACAAGGTGGATCAAGCCACCCACCAGGGTTGACTTGGTCCCTTGGGAGGCGCTCGCCCTCTTCTTCCTCAGATGTTGCCTCAGACTCCCAATTTTGTGATTGTAAAGAATGTGTCACTTCTACATGCCTCCTTCATTTTGTCCTCTCCTTTTCATATATAGGCTCCCAACTCTCCCAAGTGGTGCATCTAAGTGGTCATGCATTCCTTTAGTCTAAGTGGGCATGCATCCATTGGGCGAGTCAAACGACTCACTCAAGCGTATCCACTATCTCCCTAGTTGACTCATTGTTTATGTTTGGGATCCCAACTCATGCCTTGACCGATCGTTCACCTCTTCGTTGGCTGTCATCCATCACATGTCTCCTTTCTCACTCATCTTGGTACCTCTCCTTGGCACACCAATTGCCCGAGCTCACCTTCTGTCTTTCCCACCAAAGTGCCCAACCAACGTCTTGGATGACCTGTCTCTTTGGTGGGGTGCCCAATGCTTAAGTTGAGTGCCCACCTCATGCTTATGTTTTCGTTAAGAAATATTCGATGGATTCATTCCTTGACATGGAGGGCACCCAAGGAACCCCAAATCCATCATATAAGAAGAATTTATCCTCTTTAGTTGAACCAAGTGCTCTGTCTTCCTGATTCATCCATCATGGTCTGTAGTGGAGGAGCATGTGCTTGGGTTGGATGCCCCAATTCTTCCAGTATACCTCTCAATACAATAAGAAGAAAGACATGAGAAAATTCAATTTCTTTGCATGTCCCAAGTTTAGGTATTATTCAAGTTAGTGTTTGAGAAAGAAGAAGGGTAGAAACAAGATGCAACCATAGGTAGCTACATCGGCGAAGGCTCAAGTGGATAAGTTTGCTAAGAAATTTGAACATGAGTTCTTACTCGTTTCCCATCTTTCCTCGGGCACCATATCAATAGGTGCATGGATACTAGATAGTCGAGCCACATTTCATATGAAAAGAGGATGAGATTTGTTTGAGATCTTCATAGAGTCATACTCAAACATGTATGTGGAACTTGGTGTGGGAACCAAGCATACAGTAAAGGGAATCGAGACAATTCCATTCTATATGGATTCAATAGTTGTGTTAAGAGTGGTGAATATGCTATGGGTGCTAGAACTCAGGAGAAATGTGCTCTCAATATTGGTGATTGAGAAGAATTGATTTGATGTAGCATTCCAGGATGGATAAGTCTTGATCAAGACCAGAGGATCTAGCACAGAAACAACAACTGTTCTTGGAGTTAGAGAGAGAAACTTCTATAGGCTAAAGGGACAGCCTATGCAAGCAATGACAAACAACAGTGTGACAGAGAAAAAGGAGCAGGTAGCTCCAAAGGTTGATCAACTCAAATGGAATCAACCTCCAGGTTCAAGTGGGAAGGAGAAACCTTCCAAGTATTTCAAGAAGGAGTCATGGTACAATAAGGCCATGCAATATTCTCAGGAGTAGGAGGCTTCTAGGATAATGTTCAAAGAAAACAAGTCTTCAAAGAAGGATTCGAGCAAGATGGAAGGATATATTTATGTTTAGATGGAGTAGTTGATCAAGTGGATTGGAGAGAATCCATGGTAGAGGATATGATAGAAAAGATAGAGCCACCTTTGGGTGGTGGAAGTACCTTCCTTGCTAAGAGGGAGTGTTGATGTATGTATCATTGGATAGGTACTTCCACATTGGCTTACTGTCTAGCATGTGGAAGTTGTCACTAATACCTCTCACGACTTAGGAGTTTCACTTTAATAAAGTGATTATTAATGTGAAATACCATTTATTATTAATGGAGTTTAATTAAGTTAGATGCCTAATTTTTTGGCATTAGTAACATAAGTGGGTTAATTAAATCCAAGCCATTAGATCTAAAGTGAATGTGAGATTTAATTTTATCCCTTGATCACTTTGGTGATTTAGGGTAAACTCAAGGTTATAAAAGGAATCCTAAATGAGAGGAGTAGACACACAGATTAAGTGAGTGATATCTCATTGATTGGGTGAGATGTAAATTTCATCCAAGTGTGTAGGGGCAGGGGTCAAGGAAAGGATCAAAGGGGAAACAAAGGAATAACAACCAAGTATGTTAGGGCTAGGCTATATTTTTTCATTGTATTTTCTTTATGTGGGCCATTATCCTAGGACGGTAGCCCATATTTTATCAGTAAAATCAACAAGGTACTAGTTTTTCCTTCGAGGTTTTTCCAAGGGTAATTTACCCAAAAATATTTAGTGCAAGGTGTATGGTTTCATTATTTATGCCTCCACTATAATGTTTGGTTAAATAACTCAGTTGTGCTTTTATTCAATAAGTGATTTATTTGGAACTAATTRTTGGGTGCTTGGTTAAGGAGAACATTAACATGGATTACTTATGAAACAATGGAATTTATTTTTGATCCTCAAGTGGAAACCCCTACGATCACATTTGTACCCTTTATACCCTTTATACTAACGAAGAACATAAATGGTATTAGGGAACTTTCTTGAGCCAATATTTTAAAGATTTTTTTTTCAAGCTAGAGACATATTATGGAATATATAAAAAACATAGTGATCTATAATTCAGTAGGTAAATATGTGGTTGGGGAAGAATGCATGTAGGAAATATAAGTTGCTTCACATGTTTGGACACCCTTGTAACCCTTGTTGGTATTCCTTCGAGTAGTGTTGCATCAGACATCACATGTATAAGATATTTCACTTCTAACTACCCTAGGGTATATTTGAATCCCCTAAGTCACCTGAAACCATATTTAGATAAGAAAACCGACCATATTGTTTCTATAGTGCACCAAGAACAACACTCGGTAATATTACTCTCTAGTACCTAGGTAATCAGGTAATATGGCTTAGGGTATGATCAAGCCTCCTTAGTTGGCGCACTGAGAAATTAGGTTGAATACTACTACTGGACCCCATATGTATATTAAAGAGCTATAGAACCTAAAACTCCCTTTCTCTCAAAACCCTTGAAAACCTACTATTTGTGACCAATCCATGAAATTCCTACATAAACTGGAGTATTGAGAATTTTGTCAGTGCAATGTTATTCATGCGGGAATATTAGTCTACATAGGTAGGAAAACAAATATGGGTCCTACCCACACCCTTATTTGAGACCCATATCAAAAAAAAAATTATGTTGAATTGATCATCATGGTACCACTCTCTAAATATTCCTTTTGACGTACTCGCTCACCCCGGTACCAGGAAACTATCTCAACAAACCCATAATGCAATGTTGACTTCCATAGTATCATTCTCCATTAACCTTTTCCTTGTGGACCCACATATATATGGGTACTTGAGGTGAAGAGATAGCTACCAGATTCTCCACTTTGGAAAATCCATGTGATGGATTCCAACACAAAATAGACCCCAATCACTCTACCCAAAAAAATCTTAATGCCATCCAATCCAAGATTTCCAACCTGGAGTCAATCCCTAATTAACTATCCAAGATCGTGGTTATGTAAACTCAAT
>SNQJ01S0027894.1:8093-23223 GCA_010110895.2 Picea sitchensis
CAAAACTATAATGTTCAGTCCTCACCTTGGGTCTCTAGCCATTTTTCTGTTGATATGCCTTCCCCCGTGCAGCCCTCTCCCTGGCCCACATATATGAATCCTAGCATTGGACCCGAGGGCACCATGGCTCCGATGACTACTTCTTCATTTGATATGAGTCGTGTCCCCGTGGGAGGATGGAACCTTCCTCCCTACGGATCTAATACTAGCTATGCTATTTCAGGAGACAATACTCATATGGGTGCCTATTCCACTTATTACCCCCCACCCGTGTATCTTTCGTCCGCCATTTTAGTTCCTTCAAACACTTTTTCCATGACAGGTCCTCAATTACCACCAAGTCTTGAATATGGAGAGAACCAGTTTTACGGTTCGAGCTACCCTCTTTATGGAACCCCTTCACAAGGGGGCAACATATATCCTCACTCGAATAATCCTTATCCAAACTCAGTCTCTCCACAGACCCCAGTGAAGATGCCCGTCCAACCCTCATCGAACCATTTTGGTGTGAATTAGTACCTTTCTGGGCTAGGGCAAGAGGTACACCAAGATCCTCCCTGGCTTGCAATTTTTCAGAATCCATCTTTCCCCGGACAGTGGAATCAAATGCCACCATAAATCGCCAGCCCAGACACTATCAGTCATACTTGTGCTCCATCTCCAACCTGTGCCAGTTATGTCAGAGATGGGTCGACTTCTTCTACCAACTACGTTGACAACTTTCCCCCAACCTCCACCAATTATGTCGGGGGCACCGTTCTTTTTTCCACGAATCATAGCCATGTCACATCTCTCAATTCTATTCATCATGTAGGAGACGACTCTCTATCCTCTTCTAGTTACATCAAGAAGCCCAGATTCCTCAAACGTAAGCCTAAATTCTTTTGCAGGACTTGCGAAGGAAGTCACCTTACTCGTTTGTGTCCAATTAATGTCGATATACCAGAAGCATGGGGTTCACCCAAGAGCCCTTCAAATTCTGAGGCATCCATGGTTTCTCTTCACACCACTTCCCCACTGATCGTCTTGCTGGTTCCATCGACGCAATCTTCTCCCAACCTCACCCCTTTTGTTAAGGATGAAGTGTCTCTTTCCCTCGTTACTACGCATCCTCTTCAACCTATACTTGAAGAAGTGGCCACACCAGTGCAATCTCTGGTCAACCCTACTCTCCCTGAAGAAAATGACACACCTTTCAGCCATGTCATCGACATTCCACACCCTCCCCCTTCTGAATGAGAGAGATTCATTGTTACCCTGAATACTCTCCCTCCAAGTCTTGGCGAGTTTCCTTTTGATTGGGATGACCTGATAGGACATCCCATTCCCACACCTATGTCTTTTCCATTAAGAGACATTATTCGAACCATCACGGAGACTATATCCTCTGTAAGCACTTTCTCCTCCTCGACTTGGAGAGCTTTGGGCTTTCCCAAGCTTTTGTCAGCGATCTGCAGTATACTGAATTTCGACAGAAGGCTGGGACGGGAGCCTTGACCTCCCCCTTTACATGTTTATTAAACTCCAAAACACGATTCTTAGTTAATCCCTTTTCCGACTCGTTACTAAAAATTGAGAAGATCGTCGAGTGATTTGTCCCTTTCACATTCGTTAAAACTGGATTTGAAAGATCTTGAGTCTTAGTTAAGCTCTTTTCCGACTCGCTATCAAAAATGGAAAAGATCATCGAGTGAACTTGTCTTCTTCACACTTGTAAATTGGATTTGAAAAGACGTCTATTTGGCACAAGTTTACTCCTTTTTCACACCAAATAGACTAAAATATATAAAAAATGACATGTTTTGGCGTTAAATTGTGATTGCATCTCATGCCCTTGCTTGCAGTATTGAGCCTTTAGAAAGTTCTCGCTTTGCGTTATAAACCATGGCCCAAATAGTTTGTATCCTCAACCAAGCAGAGCCTTATATATATCCTTCACAATATGACACCCTATACCTTGGAGGGAACATCACCCTGAGTGCCCATCTCTCACATGCATTTCCTTGCATTGAGCATAGGTACGTTTCACTGCTGGAACTAGTTTTGCTTACTTGCGACACTCATTCCCTCTTATGTATCATAGCATTCACTTGTTATGAAGAAAAAAAAAAAGATGGGCGGGAAGGGAGTACTATATTGTAATTGGAAGCAGTCATGTCACCTTTGAAAAAAGCACAAAGTTATTGAGTCCTTGCGTCATCATAATTTTGGGTTTAGCATGGCCTTAGGAAGCTAATCTCGTTATAGAATTTTCTCTTCCAACTGGTTAATATTCCAGCCACTATAAAGAATATTATGGATGCCTCCTGCATCTAATTTTCAAATCATTAAGTCTATGCTTCCAGAGTCCACCGTATGTTTCATGCTCTTGTTCAAAAGAAGTCTATAAACCTGTGTCGTCCACTACTCAGAAATATTGACTTTGCATGTCAGCCATACCCTTAGTTTTTATCAGAATCACATGATACTTTGGTCTTATGATGCACCCTGGCCCTACTTTCATCATTGGAAGGTCACCTTGAACCCAACAATCGACATTTCATCATGGTTTGTTGACTGGGTGGTTTCCCTTGTGTTCGACGGCAAGACATCTGTTCACACTTTGGGATTCATGCAGTGTCTTGGATGCCATTAGCCTTATTGGTGGTTTTCTCGCCTTTGTCAATAGTTTTCATCACTGGCTGCTATTCAGAGGGTCTTTTTGTGTACCACTTGCATTTGGCACACACGTAAGATGCACAGGGTCATTGGTTCATGAACATGTTCTTCATCCGATCTCCACCAAATCATGAAGCTCCTGCTTTGTTCCTCGTGCTGACTGATGAGAGATTCCTTAATTCTCTCCTTTCAACGGGTCTCTTTACATCAACTTCAGCTCATGTATTATGGATACGAGACTTAGAATTTTATGAGTACCTTGAGGTTTGCATTCATTAGTGGCATGCTCTCTCACCATTAACAGATGGGAATACATCAATGTCTCATGATCAATGGATCTCTCAAATGTTCGACACCAGCTCCTTTATTCACATTTGAAGAGATGTACTCGGTGCCTTGATACCTACTTTCATCATTGGTAGGTTGTCTCACGTTTTTTAATGGTATACCTCAATGACCATTAATCAAACGATGTCTCATCGTGTTCGACTTGCACCATTGGCGGATTATATTGAAGACTTGAATACAACACTTTGTAGACACAACTTTCTTGAGTTGTTGCTTCCATTTCATCGCACCAGTACCTATTTGACTTCAGTGATCATGGTAGATTAGATTGTACTCCGTGGTATACAGATATCTTCAGATTGATTTTGAGACTAGTTTCACTAGGCCTTGTTCGTGACTATGACAACTATTGGCATATAACCGCATTTATATTTGCCTACTCATGGCCATGAACACTTGTTGGTATATTTTCCACATGGATCTGCATTGTATTTTTGGCAGCCATGTATGCAAAGGCAGTACATAATGTAATGAGCATTTGCGTTCGTCCAACTAGTTCTCTATCACTCTGCTTCTGGATTATTTATAATGTATTTCGGTCATCGCAAATACTCCTTTGATCTCACACATTAGGGGGCATCTGTTATAGCAAGATTTTTGTCACCATTGCTATCTTGCACAGAGGGCCTTTTTCCATTTCCCTATGCAGACTTATCAACCCCTTTTTTGATAAATCCAGAGCCAAAAATATATATTTTTCCACATATACGCTCCCTAACTACTTTGCAAGATGCGTATACACTTGCTTCTCCACTACATCTCATGTATATCGCGATTTGTGCCAGAAAATACAAAATGAGGTCGGGTTTCCATGTCACGATAAATGATCTCTGATCTTTGGCCTTCCGTATACTGGAAACGTTCTAACTTGGCCCTTCAGTTGCATTGTGGAGGCTATAAGAGCACAATTTCGAGCTATGGAAAAAGAGAGAGAAAGCATTCAACTTTGAGAGAAAAGTTACTCTGGAGAAATTACTTTATATTGAGTCTGCATCCCTTTGTCCCTCAAGTTTGAACACAGTGTTCAGCCCCCAAGATCTTCCCTTATTGTCAAGGGGATCTCATTATCTCTTTGCTATGAGTTTGCCTTTGGTGGAGGATTGAAGTGGTGGAGACCCAGTTGGAAGGAACTTGGTTTCTTGGTTTCAAACCGTGCCGACATGGAAGTCTGTAATGTTGATACTTTTGTTGATCAATTATTAATAGAAATACTCCTTTCCCATCCTATCGATATCTTGCAAATATACGATTATTATCCATGGGCATGTTTGTAATGTTTATTAATGGATTGTACTATCTGATGTCATAACTCATTTATATACTGTCACTATATACTTGCATCGCGTTTTTGTTGAGAACTTCTTGCAAGTGTAAAGCTTTGGGTCAAAGTGCTCAATGGTGGAACAACATCAAACGATTGGATCGAGGTAGGATCCTTCCTCGTATTTCACATTAGATTATATAGAACATGTTGGAATTGAGTTGATTTATGAAGTCGTACCTGTCTAATATGGTTTACCCTTGGCCATAGAGAGTTTTTCCCTTGTAACAATATGCTCTGAAGCAGTTATGTGTTTTCCTTTTTTCTTCTTTTGCCATGCAAATTTCAATTTGAAAAATCAGACTCATTGCCTCAGTTATCCTTTCTCCTCTAGATATTTCTAATGACCTATCACTGCATTATTCATTTTTGACTCCATAGCCCAAATGTCACCCCCCACTTCTTCCACAAGTTTATAATACCCCCAAAACAAACCAAATCTAGCCAATGATTTCCAAAGAAATATCAAGTGACATGAGAGAGCCCTCTCTGAGTTAAGCAGGCTAGTGCCTCATCTCTAAAGCTGGTTGAAATAGTTACCTCTGTCATTTTTCTATTCAGCGGGACAAAATTTACAGAGTGCTAACATGTTGGAAGGATAATTTTGATGTTCATAAATTTCAGGATCTAGACCTTGCATGCTGCGATATATTCCTAAGTAAAACTACGAACCCTAAGAGACACACAACTCCTAACAAAAATGTATTAGTGACCAACCAATCAAACAAGAAGAAATGAGAAGCAGTTACCCCGATCTCCACACAACATACCTTCTCGGTGCAAGCAACCCTCACTTTCGCACAATCACCCTCTAAGGGTACTGAAAGTGTGATACGACATCTGTCCCATGTACCATGGGAATCCCCCCACAGTCACCTCTGTAGATACCATGGAAAGGACACTAAGGTTACCAACTCACAGTGGGCCTCTGCGCGGGTACAGTCAACAGTCGGGACTGAACGTATGGGAAGGATATCAAAGTCTAAAATTATTCAAGAGAACTGAAGACAAGTGGGCAAGTAAGACTCTTGAGGACACTGAATGGATTCAGGATTCACAAATCACCGAGACCAAATGAAACTAGTGGTTTCTCAAGAAAAACCCCCAATATATGCTCTTTCCACTACATCTGGTCAATCTTTGTAGGGGTAATGTTCGCTTCTCTTCCGCATGTGACATCATGTATAGCCCCTGTGTTATAGGTGGTTATAGAATATGCTTATACAAAAATTGGATGTGTTCACTCTTTAGTGTTCTACAGTCTATTTAGTAGTCTTGGACAGTTTACTGACTTTTCCTAGTCCAAAGACCCTAATCCCATGCTACTATTTGTGTGCTAAAAAACAAAAGATGTCTAGTGGATTTTATTAGCGTGTGGTTTATTTTAATGTATTTTTACTCATAAGGTTCACGGAGATTAAACGAATGATGTGTAAGACTCAACTCCAATGGAATGAAAAATAATGAGATGTAAGTCCTTATTTTTGATGAATTCTATGTATGGGAAGGAGAAGAGTTTTATTCTTCTTAACACAAGAAAGTACTCAAATTTTATGTAACTTTCAATTTCTGGGAGCAAGATGATGCGAAACTACCAAGAAAATGTTTCCTAAATCCAAATGCGAAACTAGCTCTTTTCTAAATATGTACCAAAACTAATTTTCTAAGAATGAAACATTTTCTTTGTTAGATTATGTATGGAATGAGATATGCAAAATTTTATGCTTCTTAACTTTCAACTGAAATGAAAGAGGTCAATGTTTGACAAAAATAAACATAAGGAAAAAAGGAAACCAAACTAAGTACACTCAAAACCCAATGAGAATTGAAAGAAATCAAGTATAAGAATAGACTTCACAATATGTACAATCAAGAACTCAAAATATCTAAAGGAAAAATAAGACAAACAATCTTGAAAATCCTAAAAAATGAGCAGTAAGAATCAATATTCAAGGCTAGGTTGCGGTTGTTGGTTGTGGAGCCTAATTATCTTTTTGATTCAGAGGTTTGTTTCAGCTATGATTGGACCCCATTCCCTAATGGGGGTTGTGGGGAGGATTTTCACCCACAACTGTCGCCGCCCTCTCTAGATTTTAACCTTGTACAATATTTTATTACAAACACATTTTCAATAAAAGAACATAAAAGATAAAATGGAAAATAAACACATTACACATAGATTTATCCCCTAGAAACCCAAACCAGGAAAACCAACATATTCTATATTCATTCAAAGTGATACATTGTTTACAATACAATATACATATAGGAGCCAACGATATCCAAAACCCTAACCCAATGACCTGGATTAGTAAAAAACCCTAATTACTTAACCTTAAATAGAAAACCATAGAAAAAACATGTGTTAAAAAACCACCCAACAATGGACACAACAATCGAGGCGACATGAAAAAATGAGGCAAAAATGTGACATGTTTCTCGAGGAAAAAAAAATTATGAGGAAAAAAATAGCTAGTCGTTGAAAAAATATAACACATACACAACATTCTCCCACTTTTTGTTTTGTTTCCATACAAGGTGTTACAGGGTTACATAGTCAACAATCCAGGGAAAGAATGCCCATGGATCCTCTACACCAAGAGAACTTCTTAGTGCTCACAATCTATTTTAATGAATCCACAACATTTTTCAAAGTTTTTGTTATCACATATGTTTGTAAGGGGGTGTTTTCCTAAGAAATGCCTCCCCTTTGGATAAAAAGTGGCAAGAATGGGTTAAAAACCCACTTATCCTAAGTTGTATGCCCGGGCGCATCATGCTAAGGAGTGTGTAGATTTGGGTGGCTGCGATCTGCGCACTCGGATCTACGACACAGGTTCCATATCAAACACCCCCCCTCTGTTCTTCCTTTAACAGGGGGGATCCGATATGGTGGTTTTAAATTTCTGGGCCCCCACTATCGTGGTGCCTCCTTATGAAATCAGACCCCCCCCATGCTAAACCACTAACCACCTACCCCCCCTCTGATATACCACTTACCTCCTCCGCTTACTGCTCCCACCTCCCACTGACACTTGTCTTCCACTTACCTGTCCCTTCTTTGTCGTTGTGTCAGCGCCGCTCCTCACTAGATCACTGCCTGCTTTGTGTATTCCACTCCCCGCCTCATGTCACATCCCCTTTTCTTCCTCCGCCTCTCACCTCCCTCCATCTGTCTCCCATGTCATCTCCACCTATATGATCATCCCCACTCTCCCTTCGCCACCACACCCTCTGTCCCCACCGCATTGTTGCCACATCCTTCCACCCAACCACCGAACATGTGTCGTATCCTGTTGAATTCGTACCCGTCGCCTCACCCGTTCCTCCTCATCAACATCCACGGTCACTAGCCAGTCTTCCCTGTATGTATCCAACAAGGCGCATAAGGTAAAAGAAAGACAACCATGTCTCCAACCGCGGGTATTGACTCTTCTCACTCAGATCTCGATGAATCAGTTAATGCAAATGTGGAAGGTGGGTGAGACATCGTCTCCTTTCATAAATAGAAGGTTGTAAAGGGACAAAGCGTAGAGGCAAGATGTTAGTCCAAAATCACAGAGATCATGTTCGATATAAGACTGCATGGGCATTCTGACCAATGTCTGCATGCGCAACTTGACATAGAAGCTCATCAACATAAATCCTTGAATGTATGACATGATCGCGTTTCAGGCAACCCGAGCCAATTCTAAGTATATGTAGACATTTTTGCCATTTTGTGAGGGTCAATGGTAGAGCTAAGCTCCCGATTGTAATGTTTTGATGAGGCCTCGGGTTCTCTGGTTATGAATTGATACTTGAGACTTCTTGTTTAATGGCAGCCAACTCCTTTCTTTATATTTTTCTTCTGACTCTAAAATCTTGGGCATGGAGGATACAATCAGGTTCTGTGATTATAGTATAGTGTAGGTTTGACTATATCTGTTCTTGCAGCATTTTCAGTTTCTTGAAGTTTTCAGATCCAAGAGGATCTTGTATCTGAGACTTTTCCTCTAAAGGCTGTTGGAATACCAGATGTCCAGAGAAGAACTTCATACTTTCTCACCTTCCTTCTACCTACTCACCACTATACAAACTTACTGGCTTAAGTTAGATCAAGACCTCACTTATCTACGCATCTCCAACCCAGTTTTATGAGTTAAAGTGATACAGTCTTGAGACTACATCCATTAGACCATCCTTAAACCTATTTACTGTGACATACAAACTGATGGGTATTAGGCTCATCCCTGCTGCAATATAGGGGTGACTTCTGGTGCTAACATTTCTGGCGTCGTTGTCGGGGATGAAGTTGAAGATTTTCCCTGGGATTGAATGACAAAGATTATTGGTTCTGAAGGTGCATCAGATCCCAATACATCAAAATTGCAACTGTGCTCCTGACGACTCAACTTTTTCAGCTGTGGCTTCCAGAGGCAGACACATGAAGTCTACTCCACGGCTGCCCCTAGCAACACCTGAAGCAGACCCAAAGAAAATTATCAGAAAAGGAAAGGGCCTCTGAGAAGGTACTTTTGCTACTGAACCAGGTATCTCTGTTGATTTTCAATCTCTTCCTGTAAGAACTCCAGTTTCTTCTTCTCTTTCTATTGTTATACCTTCTGCTAGAGTTTCCCAAACATTAAATTTTGGGAGTGTTCCTGTTGAGTTTTCCCCTCCTGTTCTGGGTCTTGAGGGAGGAGGCCTTGTCACTCCACTCTCCCCTGAAATCATACTATGGTTTAGGGCCAATGCCTCAGAAGATTTACCTACCCCAGGATTCACCACTCCTCCTCCTGTTACTGTTTTCACTAACACAGAAAGAGAGACCTCCATTCTCTTAGGCCCTTCAACTCCCTCTCCAAATCCTCTGTTGTTTCCCTTTCCCCTTGGAATCTCAGTTCCAGCCTCCCCTATCTTAACACCTTCACCTCTGAGTTCTCCTCAACCTCACATCCCTATGGCAGGTGATAATCCTCCTAGAAACTGAATGGATGCCATAGTGGCTACAAGATATGCCCCTCTAGTCCTACCTCAGCTCATGAATTCTCTCCCTACTGGAGACTACCTGAAATATATGCCAAAGTTCACTGAAGAAGAAGATGTAACTGCTAAAGAGCACCTCGCTACCTTCTACAGTTATGCAGATAATCTAAATATTGAAAATGAAGATGTCTGGATGAGAGTCTTTGTACAAAGCCTTGATGGTGAGGTTAGAAAATGGTTTAGGGGATTGACTCCTGGATCTATTATTGGGATTGGGGGTCTAGATGATGCCTTCTTGAGACTGTTGGGGGATAAAAAGGATTTCATGTACTATATTACAGAGTTTGGGTGCTTGAAGAGAAAAGAGGGAGAATCTATTTCTGATTTCTCCAAAAGATTCAACAAGATGTACAATAAGATCCCCGCTGAGATAAAACCCATAGAAGCCTCTGCCAAAATCACTTATGCTAGTGCTTTTGACCTTGATTTTTGCCTCCTACTCATTGAAAGAAGGGCTACTTCCTTGGCTAACATGCAAGATGTAGCCCTAGAAGTAGAATCCAATGTGTTGGCGGCTGACAAGCTCAGAAGCAAGTCTGATAGAGACAAGGGAAGGAAAGGAGATGAGACCTCAACCTCTAGTTCTTCTGCAGCTTACCCTCAAGTAGATGAATTAACCAAAATGGTAAATTCCCTGTCTATAGAGATGGAGAAAATGAAAATGGAGGGGAAGCCGACATACAGAAATCCCCAAAACACTGAGAACAAAGGCAACTTTAGGAGGCCGAACAAAAATGCTCCTCAGATTATTCCAAGGGAGCAAAGGGATAGAGATAGAAGCGATCAGAAAATCCAGACCCCTCTCTAGAATAAGCTTGTTACTAATGAGGAAAGGGAAGAAGAGGAGATTGACCCTGAAATTCACTATATTGGAGATACCTCCCCTTTTCCCCATTTGAATCAATATGACTATGAAGATTCCCTCATGAGTAGTCAAATAAATGAGCTAAGTAAGGGGGGAAAGGCCAGCGACAGTCCCAATAAATATAACCTTTGGTCTAAAAAGAAAGAAGGGAAGTCGAACATCCCTGATCAGCCTTCCACAACGGAGAATCCTATAAAAAACACAACCAACACCAACAAGGAAATGAGCGGTCAGGATTCCCCACTGATAGCCAAAGAACCTATCCTAGAGGTGAGAGAAATTCTAAAGCCCCCCTCCTCCTTTTAGTTTGAGCATAAAATTCAAAAAATCAGAATCCCTGTGCTACTTTCAGAGCTGGTTAAACATGAAGACTTCAAAAAATCCCTGTCTAAACTGTTGCAGTCTGAGCCATCTTGCAATTCCACAGACTCAGTAAATATCCAAGACGAAAATACAACAGTCATGTTA
This sequence comes from Picea sitchensis, assembly GCA_010110895.2. Classification (NCBI taxonomy): domain Eukaryota; kingdom Viridiplantae; phylum Streptophyta; class Pinopsida; order Pinales; family Pinaceae; genus Picea; species Picea sitchensis. The sequence goes on from SNQJ01S0027894.1 coordinate 18,782, forward strand.
GGCCCTATGGTAGAAGATAGAGATGATTCATCCCCTCCCTTCTACACATCACTGGACATACACGACAAGGTGTTGCATAATTGTCTGATGGATTCACGAGCTTCCCATAATCTCATGCCTAAAATAGTCATAGAGGAAATCGGGCTGGATGTCACAAAATATTACCATGAATTGTATTCCTTTGACTCTAGGAGGGTGTAATGTCTTGGGGTCATCAAATATCTGGTGGTAACCTTGTTTCAGCTGCCCATGAAAAGTGTGGTCATGGATTTTGTGGTGGATGATGTTCCTCCCAGGTTTGGCATGCTACTGTCAAGATATTGAACAAAAAGGCATGGGGGAACGTTGAAGATGGGCCTCACATATGCCACCATTCCATTCTTTGGAGGGGAGCACCAAAAGCTATACAGAGAAGCTCAATTGGCTTACATTGTCAGTATGAGGCATACCCCACCAATCACCATATTTTTTCTCTGGATACTGATTTGGGATCTAGCTTGTTACAACTCACTAATGCTCCTCAGGCTCCTCTTCAAATCAGAAAGAAACACGTTTCTTTTCATGAAGTACCTCCCCCAACTACTGCTATGTGGAAAATGTTCTTTGATGGAGCCTCTTCTAGAGAAGGTGCTGGTGCCAGAGTGGTCTTTGTTTCCCTTGCTCAGGAAACCATATCTCTGTCATACAAATTAGAATTTGAAGCTACCAACAATGTGGTAGAGTATGAAGCCTTGGTTTTGGGCTTGAGAGCTGTAAAGGACATGAAGATTGAAAGGTTAGCATTGTTTGGCGATGCTGAGTTAATTATCAAGCAGATCAGAAATGTTTATTAGGCCAAACACCCTTGACTTAGGATTTACAGAAATGAAGTTTGGGACCTGAATGACATTTTTTTCTCGGCCTTCAACATTTCATTCATCCCTAGAGAAGAAAACACTGTGGTTGATTACTTGGCTATTTCGATGAGCAATTTTAGAGTTCCTCTGCCACCTAAGCTCAGGTATGATACATAAGTAAAATATAGACCCTCCATACCTGATAATGTCAAGCATTGGAAGGTGTTTTAGGATGACCTTGAAATAAAAAGGTTCCTGGAGGCTATAGAAGAGTTTTCAACATTGCATATTGATCAAGACCCTGCTTCTGAAGATGATCCTTATGGTGATGATTTTCTGAACAAGATTGTTGATCATCATATTGTTTAGCTACCTAACAATCACATCCTCAAAGGACTAGTTCCTTTGGAAAGGTTTTTTTATAGAAATGATGTGGTAGTAAAGGGAAAAATCTCAAATGATGATGCGGATGTGGCTGAGTGCAATATTGGCGCAGAGGAAGATCCCGAGTTTGTCAAACTGTCAAACATCTTGACAAGAGAGCAGAGGGTCGAGTATGCTAAGTTATTAAAGGAATTTGCTGATGTCTTTACTTGGACCTATGAATATCTCAAAACAAATGACACAGTTGTCATTGAGCATAAGATCCCATTGAAGGAAGAATCCAAATCATTTAGGCAGAAGTTGAAACAGATTAATCCTATGTTGCTGCCTATCATGGAGAGAGAAGTAAAGAAACTATTGGATGACCAAATCATTGTCCCTTTGAGATATTCTGAATGTGTGGCCAATTTGGTCCCAGTAAGAAAGAAAAGTGGAGAAATCAGACTATGTGTTGATTTCATAAATCTGAACAGGAGCTCAAAGAAGGACAATTACCCACTACCAAACATGGAACACGTATTGTAGAGAGTAACAGGCACATCCAGGATTTCCATGATTGATGGCTTTTCTGACTACAATCAGATCTCTATTTTACCCGAGGACAGAGAAAAGATAGCCTTCACCACTCCTTGGGGCACATTTAGGTATGCCAAAATTCCCTTTGGATTGATGAACGCAGGGGAAACCTTCCAACGAGCCATGGATATCGCCTTCATTAGAGATAAGGAAAAATTTGTGGTCATCTTTCTGGATGACATAACCGTCTTTTCTGGATCTGATAAGGAACATTGCTATCATCTGAGGAAGGTTTTCTTAAAATGTAGGAGGTTTGGTCTTTCCCTGAATCCTAAGAAATCATTATTTTCTATGAAGGAGCGGAAATTACTAGGGCATATAGTATCTGCTAAAGGAGTAAGGATCGATCCCAACAGGGTGGAAGAAATCCAAACCCTGTCACCCCCGAGATCTAGGAAGGAGGTCCAATCCTCCCTCGGCAAAGTTAATTTTTTAAGAAGATTAGTTTCAAACATTGTCGAATTGGTGAAGCATATCACAATCATGCTCAGAAATGGGAATGAAGTAAAATGGATAGCTGATCCCAGAGAATCCTTTAAGAATATCAAGACGACGTTGATTGAGGCACCTGTGCTTATCAATCCTGATTATTCCAAGGATTTTCTGATCTTTTATTTTGCTTCTTTTGATACAGTGGCAGTTGTTTTGTTGTAGAAAAATGTTGAGGGATTAGAACAACCTATCTCATTTTTTAGCAGGGCATTGAGGGATGAAAAGATCAAATATGACATCATGGAGAAGCAAACCTATGCATTGGTGAAAGCCCTCAAGGATTTCAGGATCTATGTCCTTCATTCAATGATTATTGCATATGTCCCTTCAGTTGCTGTGAAGGACATTCTCATTCAACCGGACATAAATGGGAGAAGGAGCAAATGGGTTGCCAAAATCCTTGAATTTGATCTAGAAATGAAGCCTACCAAGCTAGTTAAAGGCCAAGGTTTAGCCAAACTGTTGGCTGAATCTAATTGTAAAAATTTTGGGGTTAACTTCATCAATGTTTGCTCAAAAGATCAGCGGGATGAGTTGCCTGACAAGAGTTATCAAGACGACCCCCCTTTGGCAGAGTGCGCCTAGTATAAATATATTACATTTTTTCTGTAGGAGTTGAGGCCCCTTGATGGTATGAGAAAAATCAAGGCAATATATTTAAAGATCAAAGAGGTTAGGTATTGCCTTATTGACCAAGTCTTGTATTGGAAAGACCCTCTAGGAGTTTTTCTGAGATGTTTAAGCCCACTAAAGGCCTAGAAAAATATGTTTTATTTCCATAGAAGCCTATGTGGGGGACACCATTTCTGGAAGACCACAACCTAAAAAATCCTCAGGGTTGGGTACTACTGGCCCACTTTATTCACTGATGTATGTACAAAAATCAAAGCCTGTATCAAATGCCAAAAGTTATTAGGAAAGCAAAAGCTCAAATCTCTGCCACTAAAGACGGTAGTATCTTTAGGATGCTTTCAACAATGGGGGTTGGAATTCATTGTGGAAATTCATCCTGATTCCATTCGTCAACATAGGTGGATCTTAACTGCAACAGATTGTTTCACCAAATGGGTAGAATCTATCCCCACCAGGAGTGCTTCACACAAAGTGATCATTTGTTTTTTGGAAGATATTATGGCAAGGTTTAGTTGTCAAAACAGAGTCATTACTGATAATGTTGCCTCCTTCAAGTCTAAGCCATTGATCAAGTTCTGTAAGCAGTTTGGGATTTCATTAATTCACTCCACTACCTATTATCCCCAAGGCAGTGGTCTGGCAAATTCCTCTAACAAAAGTTTGGTCAAGCTTATTAAAAGACTGTTAGAAGACAATAAGAAGGCATGGGATTCAAATCTCAAATTCACTATGTGGGCTGATTGAGTGACAATGAAAATATCCCTAGGCATCTCCCATTTCCAACTTGTTTATGGGACATAAGCCATTTTTCCTTCTCAGTTGGATTTACCTGTAGAGAAATTCTTTTAGGATTATCAAGGAGAACCTAACAATATGATCAGAAGAATCCATCAACTGGTAGAATCTCAACAGACTAGAGAGTAGGTGATGGAAAGATCTCATGACCGTCAGCAAAAGATCAAGAAATCCTTCGACATGAAGAACATAAAAGAAGATTTTTGGTTGGGAGATCTAGTGCTTAAATGGGATGCACCCAGGCAGGACAAAGGAAATAACAACAAATTTGAAGCCTTGTGGATCGGGACTTTCACAATATCTGAAGTATTTTCAAATAATACTTATAGGTTGCAGGACTTGGAAGGCGAGGAAGTTTTGAATGGCCCCGTGAATGGGAATTTCCTGGAGAAATGTTTTAATTGAGCCATAAGGGGCTCCCTTGTAATTGTAAATATTGTTTTCCTTGTTTGATTTTTGGTTTTAGTAAGTGACCCCATAACCCAACAGCAAGGCACTGAAGTTGAAAAAGAGTTTTTGGCATCTCACAAGGAGTAAGCCATCCCCCATGGAGCCTAATTTTATCACATATGTTTGTAACGGGGTGTTTTCCTAAGAAATGGACCCCCTTTGGCTAAAACGTGGCAAGAATGGGTTAAAAACCCACTTATCATAAGTTGTATGCCTGGGCGCATCATGCTAAGGAGCACGTAGATCTGGGAGTCCGAGATCTATGTGCTCAGATAT
>SNQJ01S0027894.1:23313-61419 GCA_010110895.2 Picea sitchensis
CCCCCCCTCTGATATATCACTTACCTCTTTCGCTTACTGCTCTCACCTCTCGCTGACACTTGTCTTCCACTTACCTATCCCTTCTCTGTCATTGTGTCAGTGCCGCTCCTCACTAGATCTCCCTCTGCTGTGGTATTCCACTCCCCGCCTCATGTAACATCCCCATTTCTTCCTCTGCCTCTCACCTCCCTCCATCTATCTCCCATGTCATCTCCACCTATATGATCGTCCCCACTCTCCCTTCGCCACCACACCCTCTATGCCAGTCGCATCGTTGCCACATCCTTCCACTTGGTCATCGAACATATGTCGTATCCTGCTGAAGTCGTACTCGTCGCCTCACCTATTCCTCCTCATCAATATCCACGGTCACTGATCAGTCTTCCCCGTATGCATCCAAGAAGGTGCAGAAGGAGTAAGAAAGACAACCATGTTTCCAAGCATGGGCGTTGACTCTACTCACTCAGATCCTGATGAATCAGTTAATGCAAATGTGGAAGGTGGGTGAGACATCGTCTCCTTTCATAAATAGAAGGCCAGAAAGGGACAAAGCACAGAGGAAGGTTGTCAGACCGAACTGACAGAGATTGCGTCCGACAGAAGACTGCATGGGAAGTCTGACCAACGTCTGCATGTGCATCTTGGCAGAGAAGCTCATTAATGTAAAGCCTTGAATGTATGACATGATCGCGTTTCAAGAAGCCCGAGCCAATTCTAAGTATATGTAGGCATTTTTGGCATTTTGCAAGGGTCGATGGTAGAGCTAAGCTTCCAATTGTAACGTTTTGATGAGGCCTCTGGTTCTCTGGTTATGAATTGATACTTGAGACTTCTTGTTTAATGGAAACTGACTCCTTTCTTTATATTTTTCTTCTGACTCTGAAATCCCGGGCATGGAGGATCCAGTCAAGTGTTATGATTATAGTATAGTGTAGGTTTAACTATATCTGTTTTTGCAGCACTTTCAGTTTCTTGAAGTTTTCATATCCAAGAGGATCTTGTATCTGATACTTTTCCTCTAAAGGTTGCTGGAAGACCGGATGTCTAGAGCAGACCTTCATACTTTCTCACCTTCCTTCTACCTACTCACCACAATACAACCTTACTGGCTTAAGTTAGATCAAGACCTCACTTATCTATGCATCTCCAACCCAGTTTTCTAAGTTAAAGCGATAGAATCCTGAGACTGCATCCATTAGACCATACTTAAACTTATTTACTGTGACATACAAACCGATGGGTATTAGGCTCATCCTTGCTGTAATCCAGGGGTGACTTCTAGTGCTAATAGTTTCCACCTTCATCAACAACACTTTCTTTTATTCAACCATGTCTCTCACAAAGTGATATTGAATATCAATATGCTTTGTCTTTGAATGATAAGTCGGGTTCTTTGCCAAAAAAATTACACTTTGACTTTCACAATCGCTCCTTACAGCTTGTTGTACCAACACAATACCTGGACACAATATTTGTCATCATACCACTTCCTTACTTGCATGAGTGGATACCACGTATTCAACTTATGTAGTTGAAAGTTACACTATAGCCTGTCTTTTTCTCATCCAACTGATTGCTCCTCCAAACAGGTTAAACATATACCCACTTGTAGATCTCCTACGATATAGATCTCCAGTCCAGTCTGGATCCACAAATCCATGTATGCATAACACTCTATCCAATCCTGGTATTCCTTGGTAGCACAATCCATAGCTACCAGTTCCAGGAAAATACCTAAAAACCCTTTTGACTATTGTCCAGTGCTCCTTCCTTGGTTTTGACATATACCTGCTCAAAACTCCCACTATATGTGTAATGTCTGGTCTAGTACAAACCATTTCATACATCAAACTTGCAACTTCACTCGCCTATGGAACATGAGACATGTCCTCCTCCTCTTCCTATGTCTTGGGACACTGATCCATAGATAATGTTAGCACTGAGAGTCACCCTCAGATTGCGGGAGGATAAGCCCAGTACCCATCAGAGTTTTCGGTCGATGTTGGTTTTATATGAGTGGAGGTCAATGGACAAAACTCAAAATATGAATGATGTTCAACAAAGAACTAGACAAGAAAATCACAGGCAAGTGAGGGCCACATTAAATTCAATCAGTGAATTGTGTTTAATTGTGAGTAGAGGGAAGACTTAGTGAGAATGGTGAACAAGACTGCTATGGGGATCAGGATTTCAACCAGCTTGGAGAAGAAAAAATCAGACTCAATATCACTCTTAAGCTCAATCTTCAGACACTGAAATATGTCCAAACAACACAGTCACAACTAACAAAATGATCAAACCTACATCACAATCCAGCTACAACAACTCGACTGGATCCTCCATGCCCGAGTCATTCAGTGTAAGAGGGAAAAAGATAACAAGGGAACTGACTAAAATTGGTCATGATACCACTGTAATTAAAACTACATTACAACAACATAACAACCCTCAACTGGATCCTCCATGCTCGATTTTTTTAGCACAGTTTTTACAAAGTGATGAAAAGAAGCTAACTTCTATTAACATGAAAGTCTCAAATTTGATACATAATCACAGAACAATTCTGGCATCAAAACATTACAAAAAATAGGGAGTTTTTCTCAACTAGTTGATGACCTTAACAAAATATCAGAACTAACTATTTATACTCAAAATTGCTCACGACCACTAGGAACACACTTAGGCCACTGCATTCAAGGCTTTTTGTCTACATCTTCTCTGTCAAACTACACATGTATCCTTCTGTCAGATGCAAACTTAACTCAGCATAGGCCTTAAGGAAAAATCGTCCATCGAGGGGGACTCTGGCTGACAACTCCATCTCTACAACCAGACCCTCCATGCTTTCCATTTATGGAGTAATTTGAAGTTTCGACCACCCCTCCATTTTCATTTACTATTTCTTCTCGAGATCACAATGAGGTTAAATGTCCAAGGGTTGTTATGTGATGTTGGTGGCTCTTTACTACAGGTCCTGTGGAACCCACGAGATTCCTCTCTTGCACTTCCAAAATCTCAAGCTTCAGGTTCCAACTCCTTCTTCATCACCCCTTCATGCTTGTGACCTCGGGCCATGACCCTGGGCCTATCTCTAAAGGTTCTTTGGGGTTTCGTGCTTCACAAAACTGGCGCATCATGCCCTGCAAAACCTCTAATTCATGAAACTGGAAATCTATCGATCTAGTGCCACGTGCCCCTCTGGATTGGATGACCCAAATCCATTTCTCACTTCGTGCTTCACAAGGTTTGATTTTTCTTCCTTCCAAAACTCTTGAGAGTCACTTCTGCGAACCATCGGATCAACTGGCACCTGTCCCCTAAGATCCATGGTCCAGATCTAGTTCGGATTTCAGAACTCATGGAGCTTGTGCACTTCGAAACTTCGGGCCTTCATCACTTTGGGACTTAAGGAATTCAGATCTTGGTTCTTCAGAATTTTTATGCATTTCTCACTTCAGTTTTTCCGAAATAACTTTCTTCGCTGCTCGGATATGGTGCCACGTGCCCCTCTGGATTGGACGAACCATGCTAATTTTGGGTTTTGGGATTTCGTGCCTTTGACGATTAACTTTAACATTATTTTGACATACCAATTCTCACGATAATTTTCCACCATTGATCTCTCCCAATGAGATCCATGGACTAGATTTAATCTTTGCCCGACCATGATTTGCCTGATTGGATCTCTGTCGTCGAAAGATAAACTTGTCTACTTGCTTGATTCGAGTCCAAAATGGACTTATCTGAACGTTGCGCTTTGAAGTTTCTTGTGTCAACCATGAACTTGAATGACCTGATTCCCTTGACAACTATATGTGATAAAATTTGGCTCCACAGGGGATGGCATGCTCCCTGTGAGCTTCCAAGAACACGTAGTTCCAGTGCCTAGCTATTGGGATATGGAGTCGAGCTCAAAAATTGCGTAAGAAAATAGGGAAATATGTTCACTACTCTAATAGAATGAAAACAAACACATGGGCTCCAGAAGGGTCTTATTTATATACAATCCTAGGCTAACTGATTTTTACAAAGCGCTAGGTGAAAGAAAACTTCCACCATAGTCACCCACACTGTATGGTAATATAATTCTTCTTTTTACTACAAATGATCAACAAAAGGTAAAGGAAGCATGAAATCATAAAGAAAATATGTCTTGGAACACTGAAAATACCCCCAAATGATGATAAGATGAAAAATTTTGCAGGCTCCAATGCTTTGGAAAACACAACTCCATATATAACCCTGCAGGGTCACAAAATTTATAATCAGGAAAACTCAACTAGTAAGAAATTACCTCCCGTCCTTCATGGTTGCTCACCTGTCATTTGATGTTGTCAAAGTGTACAGGTGGATGGAGAACTGATGCAGGTTGGCTAATCCCAGGTGATATCTTCTCATTTATAGGCTCTGGACAAGAGATAAACTACACTTTTAGATCTTCCATTTCTACTTCATGGCTCTCCCAAGGATCATATTCATAATCATCATATACATGAACCATGGAAAAACTCTTCTCTTTGTCATGTTCATTGGGATATTCATCAAAAGTTGGATGCTCTTGGTCAATATTTGAAATAACTTCTTCATCACAAGTAGGGCTACCAAAAACATCTATTTCAAGGACTAGAATATCCTCTACATCTCCTTCATAAGAGAAGCAAGCACGATCTGCCTCCAATTTTTCTATTTTTGCAAAAAGTGCTTTTACTAGTTTCACCAACTCATCCGAGGTATACCCCCCCTCCTCACAACTTTCACAAGAACGAACTATGTTCTGAATACCATCTATATACTCCTCACAACAGTTATGACAAATCAACTCAGAGGAATAATACCTTTGACAGTGAGGATTGAAAGCTGCATGAAACTGCTCCAGGGAGGAGATGCTAGTAGGGGGCAAGGAATGATACCACTCACGAGCATATCCCTCTAATGAGAAAATGAAAATATTCAATAATACATCCTCATGATGTATCTCCCACTGATGCATGAGTTCATGAAACTCACGAAGATGCTCGACAGAGTTGTCATATTTATGTTCTCTAAATATGGGAAAAAAATTCACCCCACTCATCGATAGTAAGAACAACATTTGGAAAACCAGGAATAGAAGAGAAATTAAAATGAGCAAACCTTCGAGCCAATATCTTTTCCATTTCAAAACAATGGATTTTCCACTGGATTCTTTAATCATGGAGTCGTCAGATGAATGATATGCAGTCTGAATGTGTCTGGTCTTTGTTCACCATCAAAGGCCAGATCTGAGCGTTTTCATTCTCCCAGAGAGATTTTCAATCTTGGACAGCAGCTAAAGCCTTCTCAAGAAAGCTTTCCTTTCTTGATAATATTCTCTGGGTCAACTTCAGGTGTAGCTAAAGGTAGCTACGGAGTAGACCTCGTGCGTCTGCTTTTAGGAGCCACAACTAGAATAGTGGAGTCACCAGGTGAAGTTGCAATCTTAAATGGTGTTGATATCTGATGCACCTTCAGAATCGAGACTTCTTTGTCATTCTATCCCAGGGAAAAGTATTCAATTCATTCCCAGGAACCATCACCAAGAATGTTAGCACTGAGAGTCACCCTCAAATTGTGGGAGGATAAGCCCAGTACCCATCACAGTTTTCGATGGATGTTGGTTTTATATGAGTTGAGGTCAATGGAAAAAAATCAAAATATGAATGATATTCAACAAAGAATTGGACAATAAATGCACAGGGAAGTGAGGGCCACATTAACTTCAGTGAATGAATTGAGTTTAATTGTGAGCAGATGGAAGACTTAGTGAGAAAGGTGAACAATACTACTATGGGCATCATGCTTTCAAGCAACTTGGAGAAGAAAAACCCAGACTCAAGATCACTCTTAAGCTCAAGCTTCAGACACTGAAATATGTTCAAACAACACAGTAACAACAACACAATGATCAAACCTACATCACAATGCAGCTACAAGAACTCGAATGGATCTTCAATTCCCAATCCATTAAGAGTAAGAGGGAAAAATATAACAAGGGAGCTGACTAAAACTGGTCATGATACCACTGTAATCAAACCTACATTACAACAACATAACAACCCTCAACTGGATCCTCCATGCCTGAGTGTTTTAGCATAGTTTTTACAAAGAGATGAAAAGAAGATGACTTCTATTAACATGAAAGTCTCAAATTTGATACATAACCAGACAACAATTTTGGCATCAAAACATTACAAAAAATAGGGATATTTTCTCAACTAGTTGACGACCTTAACAAAATATCACAACTAACTATTTATACTCAAAACTGGTCACGACTACCAGGAACACACTCGGGCCCCTGCATTCAAGGCTTTCCATCTGCGTCTTCTCTGTCAGGCTATGTATGTATCCTTCTGTCATACACAAACTTAACTCAGCATGGGCCTTCAATAAAAATCGTCCATCGAGGGGGCCTCTGGCTGACAACTCTGTCTCTACAACCAGACCCTCCATGCTTTACATTTATGGAGTGAGTTAAAGTTTCAACCACCACTCCTTTTTCATTTACTGTTTCTTCTCGAGATCGCAATGAGGCTAAATGCCCAGGGGTTATTGTGTGTTGTTGGAGGCTCTTTACTACAAGTCCTATGAAGCCTGTGACCTTCCTCTCTTGCGCTTCTGAAATCTTGAGCTTCAGTCACCAACTCCTTCTTAATCACCCCTTCATGATTTTGACCTCGAGCCGTGACCCTGGGCCTATCTCTAAAGGTGCTTCTGGGTTTCGCGCTTCATGAAACTGGCACATTGCTCCCTGCAAAACCTTCGATTTGTGAAACCGCGAATCTACAGATCTGGTGCCATGTGCCCCTCTAGATTGAATGACCCAGATCCATTTTTCACTTCATGCTTCGCGAGGTTTGATTTTTATTCCTTCCAAAACTCCCGATATTCACTTCCATGAACCATAAGATCAACTGCCACCTGTCCCCTAAGATCCACGGTTTAGATCTACTTTGGATTTCAGAACTCAAGGAGCTTGTGCACTTCAGAACTTAAGGCCTTCAACACTTCGGGACTTCAATTTTGGCTCTTAGGAATTTTTATGCACTTCTCACTTCAGTTTTTCTGAAATAATGTTTTCCGTTGCTCAGATATGGTGCCACGCGCCCCTCTGGATTGGACGGCCCATGCTAATTTTAGGTTTCGAGATTTCAGACCTTCGACGATTAACTTTAACATTATTTCGAACTCCTGATTCACGTGATAGTTTTCCACCATTGATCTCTCCCAATGAGATCCACATACCAGATTTAATCTTTACCCGACCTTGATTTTCCTGATTGGATCTCTGTCGTCGAAAGATAAAATTCTCTTCTTGCTTGATTCGAGTACAGAATAGATTGTTCTTAATGCTGCGCTTTGATGTATCTTGTGCAGACCATGAACTTGGATGACTTGCTGCCCTTGACAACTATATGTGACAGAAAATAACTTCACCCCAACAGGAATAGGGACCTTGCTGATTTACATTCCTTCATATTAAACCTCTGCAATATTTTTTCAATATATTTTCTCTAATTTAAGCAAAGTTTCCTCTTTTTATGATCTCTTTTAATTTCCAGGCCCAAAATGAAATTTGAAGCACCAAGATCCTTCATCTCAAATTTAGAGAACAACTAAGTTTTCACATCCTCGATAATCTCCTTGTTGTTTCCTATCAACAACATTTCATCCACATACAAGACCAAATAAATCAAATGATCACCAGTTAATTTAAAATACACATAATGATCCTCTTTGCTTCTTGTGAAACCAAGTGCCAACACATAAGTATCAAATTTTTAATGCCGCATCCTTGGTGATTATTTTAAACCATATATGAACTTTTTCACTTGCATACCATCTCCTTCTTTCCCTTCACAACAAAGCCTTTTGGTTGCTTCATATAGATTTATTCTTCCATAACCCCATGTAGGAATTTTGTCTTCAAATCCATATATTCTAATTCAAAATAAAATGCATCAGTAACATATAACAAAAATATTATAGAAGTTAACTTGGCAATAAGAGAAAACATCTCACCAAAATCAATTCCCTCAACCCGGGAATAACCCTTTTCTACTAACCAATCTTTGTATTTCTCCACTTTTCCTTCCGCATTCAACTTCTTTTTAAATAACCATTTTCTTCCAATGGGATTTATTCCAATCGAAAACTGCACTAGATCCCAAGGCTACAATTTCTGCATCCATGGCCTTTTTTCCGGATATTTCCATCCTCTGAATCCACTACCTCCCTGACAGTTATAGGATCATCATTAGTAATAGACAAAGAAAAATTTGAATGAAAAATTAGATGGAGTATACCTTTCGAGTAGCCTTCTTTCTAGAACCGATCTCCTTAATACTGGAGTATGAGAATCTTCTTCTTTTGATTCATGTTCTTATTTAGAGTTTGATTCATCATCCTTTAAATCAAACTCTATTTTCTATGATTCTTCCTTACTTGGTAGGAATTATTGTTTAAAAACATCCTTCATTTCTCTAAATACCACATCTCATCTATACACAACCTTCTTAGTTTCTGGGTTCCAAAGATTATAGCCTTTGAGACCATTTTTATACCCAATAAAGATACACTTTTCAACATTCTTATCTTGCTTACTTCTATTTTCCTTTGCAACATGAGCATATTCCTCATAGCCAAATACCTTGAGATGTGTGAGAGAAGGTTTCTTATTGGTCCATAACTCTTGTGGAGTCTGTCATACAACGTTGATGAGGGTGATATTTTGACTAGGTAACATGCAATACCCACTGCCTCTGCCCATAATTATTTCCCTAACCCGACACCACTGAGCATGCACCTTTATTTTTCTATCAACATCATGTTCATCTTTTCTACAACTCCATTCTGTTGAGGTGTATATGAAGTAGTCTTATGCCTTTTTATACCACACTTCTTACAAAAAATTTTAAATTCATTCCTGCAGAGCTCTCCGCCATTATTTGTCCTTAACACCCTAATTCTTTTCTCCATTTGATTCTCAAGGAGATCCTTAAACTCTTTAAACCCATCAAAGACTTGAAATTTATTCCCGAGGAAATATATCCAAGTATTCCTTGAGAATTCATATATAAATGAGACATAGTACACATATTTTCCCAATGATGGAACTGACACAGGTCCAAACACATCACTGTGAACTAGCTGTAAAATTCATTCTTCCTTCATTGCACTAGAGGGTAATATTACTCGATTATTCTTCCCATATACACAATGTTCCCATACAGTTATTCCTTGCATATTATACAAAGTTCCAAATGGAACTCCCTTCAACAACACCATTTCTCCTCAAACCATCCTGGAGGTTTCCTTTTCAAATATTGTTTTTGCCTCTGAACCGTCCATTTTTCTTATAAAAATCAAATTTCTGGCCAATCCTGGGATGTGAAAAACACCAGGTAGTGTTCTAATCCTTCCATCTATGAGCCTTAACTTGAATTTTCCTCGACCTATGATTCTAATTTTCGATTCATCACTTAGGAAAACTTTACCTCCATCATACCTTTCATATTCATAGAACCACTCCCTGTGGGGAGTCATATGAAAGGATGCACCTTATTCAACCAAGCATGCCTCATGATCTTCATTTGTGCTTGAAGAATCCAAGTACACATCCCCTCCTTCTTCCTTGGAGGTATTTTCTTCTGTAGAAGGAGATTCTTCATATCCCTTCATTTTCTGAACTTTGTATCTACACTACTTCTTGTAGTGCCCTTCTTTTTCACATATCCAACATACCTTTACAAAATTTCTAGGAGACTTATATCTTCCCTTAGACTTAGATCTCCCACTTTAGGAATTGAATATATTTATTTTCTGGGAACGTCCTCTTGCAAATAATGCATCTGTGCTCTATCTCATCAACAAGGATGGGACCTCTTCATCAAACTTCAAGGTAGTTATATTACTACCTATGGCCACAACTAGACTATCCCACGAGTCTGGTAAAGAGCATAGTAAACTGATACAATTATCTTCATATGAAATTTTAATATGAACAGATATTAACCGACTTACCACAATATTGAAGGAATTCAAATGCCTGGCCACTGAGTCTCCATCTCTCATCCTTAGGTTATATAGATTCTTTCCCAGGAACAATTTATTTACTAGGGGCTTATATTGATACAACTTCCCCAAATTATCCCATAAATCTTTGGCTATATCTTCCTTTGACACATTCATTAATACTGAATCTAAGAGACACAGTCGAATTGTGCTCTTTGCCTTCCAATCCAACTTTTTCTAGTCATCTTCTAAAGTTCTTGTAGGTGTAGTACTTGGATCCACCATGATCCATTGATCCATGTCCACCAATAGATCTTCCACATTGAGCTTCCACAACCCAAAACATTACCATTAAAATTCCTGATCTACATTTTTGAACTTCTCGTCATTTATTTTCACCTAAAAAATCAATACCACATATCTCCCACTGTAACAAGGCTTATCATAGTCCAGAGCCAAGCCCTTGATCACAAAGGTGTCTCCCTGAAGCCAACAAAGCTATGATACCAAATGTACATTTTAACCTTGTACAATTTTTTACTACAAATAGATTTTCAATGAAAGAACAAAAAAGATACAATGGAAAACACACACATTACATAGATATTTTTCCCTTGGAAACCCAAACCGGGAAAACCAACATATTCTATCTTCATTCATAGTGATACATTTTTTACAATACAATATACATATAGGATCCAGTGGCATCCAAAACCCTAACCCAATGACTTGTATTGTTCAACAACCCTAATTCCTTAACCGGAAACAGAAAACCATCAACAAAAAACCATGTGCCAAAAAACTGCCCAACAATGGACATGAAAATCAAGGTGACACGAAAAATGAGGCAAAAAATGGGACATGTTTCCTGAGGAAAAAAAATTCTCAGGGGCACTGCCCCTGAAACCCCATGAAGGGGGGATATTTCCCCCCTATGCAATGTAGAAAATGCTATAGCTATTCGTTCAAAGAACATAACACATACCTAGCACCCCCCCGGCGATGGATTCAGGGGTAGCACCTCCGAAATGAAATTTTGGGAAAAATTGCCTTGCAAAATACTGTAATTTCATAGTCAATATGGACCGTTCATTATAAGGTCGCAGATCTTATGGTAGAAGTTATTTTAGGGATTTTTTCCCTAGAAGGAAACCTATTTTATGAGGGAATTGTATTTTGGTTATGTATTATTGTGAATATTGTATTCTGAGAGAGGAGACTATGAGAAAAAGAAGAAGAATTTACAAAAAGTGTGTTGTAGGTTGTATCCATTCATTTTGGTGGATAATAATAAGGAAGGGCCTGGCAATTTATCTGGTGGATGTAGCCCACACTGGGTGAAGCATGTATACTTGTGTCTCTACTGTATTATGTATCTTCTGTGTTTTATTTATGCGTTTTTTGTTTTGTTTTTTTATTGATCCATGATCCTTTTCTTCTAACAGTGGTAAACAAGAGAGTCCTAATCATTCCAAAAGAGAGATGTTTCAACAAAGAAAAAAAAGGATCAATACCAAACAACCTTTGCAAACTGTAGTTGATGAAAACTTCTAAACAATCAAGCAATATGAAAACTTTGCAAGTTGAAGATCATATAATTTAAAGGTAGGATGAACCAAGGGATATTACCAAAACATTTCACAACTAGGAGAGGTTTTCAAACTCCAAAAAGGAAATGCAATGAATGACAAATGTCAATTTCTCAATAAAAAAAAAGACAAAGAAAAAAAAAAGACTCTGGGCTAAAAGCCTTGTTGACTTCATGTTTTTCCTAATTTTTTCCTTGATCTAAGTCTCTTTTTGAACATGAGGATCATATAATTCATACCTCTATTAGCATTTTTTAAGGTATTATCAGGTTTCTTCTATCAATTTTCTATAGATCAACATAAGGTACGTGTCATGTTCATTTTGATGATTTTATGATGATTTATCCTTAATTGAATGAGCACAATCCATTAACATTTGTCTTTTAATGGAAATAGGTTGAAAATTCCATCTAGGCCTCAATATGACCCTTGATCTAGCCCTCGATCGAACACTTGATCCAACCCTCGATCTGTCCCTTAATCTGACCCTCGATACGAAACTCGTAGCGCAATAAGTTTGTGGGTTGGTATATTTGCGGGTTTTTTTTGGAAAATAAAAAACATGGGTTTCTTGCACATTGGAACCCTCTTTCTATGGGTCCTATTACATTTCATTTTAGACAGTTAAACCAACCCCCAGATTTGCAGTTGTGGACGCTTTGGTTGTTGTAAATGAAGATGCCTGTAATTTAATTATATTGTTGTTGTATTAACAATTTTCTATTATGAGCATTGACCTTTCCAGTAGTTGACCTCTCCATTGTAATGAAGATATATATATCCATGAAGCTACATAACACAAGAGGATAAATCAACGATTTTAGTATAGCTATTATACTGAATTCACTCTGTAACTCAATTTTGGTGTTAATACAAGTGATGCGCTGAGATTATGATTGTCTATTGATCTGGATTAGTACCATGACTACCTGGGGGGCACACCAGTGGTCTCTGTGTTTTGTTTACTTGCTATATATTCAGATTTTCATATCTAACTCTATTGTGCAAATTGCTTGTTTAATTGTGTTTCCTTTTCTATCTTGCTGATTATTTGTAATATTCCAGATCTAGACATCTAACTGTATATTTCCTGATGTATAACTCTTTATGCAGATTATCTATTTAGATTGTGTTTCATTGACATATATACTCTCTTGATCATCTCATTGTTCATATATACACATATCTTTCTATTCTCATCCACATAAGTTGTATTTTAGTTTGCAGATTGGTCATCTAGATAGTGTATATAACAATCTTTTATAACTCCTTCGTGTATTTTAGCTGTGTTAATCACTCTTTTCAGATTGTAATCTCATTGTATTTACTCTCACACTATGTTGTAAATATAATCCTCTTTGTAAATAGATCACTAGAAATTGATCATGTTTATTAAGAAGTTGTTTATAACCAATTAAGTAGATTAAACTAACCCCTGCAAGATTGTATAATCATTATATTTTCGACTGGAGTATTTCTCATTTAAAGTACAGTAGCATAAATATTTCCAATTAAGAATAGTAGCATAATTTGATTGAAGTATTTCTTGTCTTAGTACAGTAGTGTAATTTCCAATTTTAAGAATAGTTCATAGGTTTAATTAATTACAAGAACATGTATTTCATATTTCTTCAATGGCAAATTTTTCAATAGATAGTTAGTTTCCTTTCTATCATGACACATTACAACTCAAATTTACTTAATCTCTTTATTATCTAAGTATGTTTCCAACATTATATTAGAATAGGCTAGAATAGGCTAGATTATAGCTCTAGACCTGCACATACAGTGCTAGCACCTCAAAGCTTATGAGCCCTGGGTTGACAATTTAATGTTGAAATAGATATAATATATTTCACTTGGAAAACCTCTTAACAACAGACCGAGTAAAACAAAGTAGAACCTCATGTATATGCCAACTCATCAACTACTTGTCTCAACCATGTACCCAACATGTACCTCAACCAAAATCCATCATCAATTTCATCATCCAAATCCGATTTCTAACTCTGTAATAGACCTAGTGTATATGATCACATACATGCAAACCTTCCTTAACTTTAACAACAAGAGACTAGCATTTTCATCAAACTTTACTTTAGTCTCGCATGACTAATTTTGGATTAGTCAACAATCCTAACTTGAAATAATCATAACTATATACTTGTAATGAATAAAGATCTAAAAATAGTACATAGTGTTCTTTAGTGCTTTTTATGCAATTCCTCCAGGTTTCACTGCTTGGAACCTCTCAGAAAAAGAGTTATATAAATAATGGCATACCTTGTTGAATTCTAGCTTATTCTATAGAGCGAACTTGTAGAGTGTGCCCCACATGGAATATTTGTTGTATGGATATGAAAATGGTACAAAGCATACTAAATACTGTACTCCAACCAATACATTTGGGCTTACTAAATTTGGATCTTTTATGAATAAGTTATGACGTTTTTACTCGAAACACTTGTTTTAGACTAGTTTCAGGACTAGCCACAAACCCTTTTTTCCACGGAGTGTAACTCAAAAAATACAACGGCCCACAAGCTGAAATTTTTATCAAAGCTACTTAGATATGTTTCCTCAAAAACCTATAGATTTTGTGTTCTGAATCATTCTAGAAAAAAAATTATTGTGAAAATGGTGAGATGAACTGTAAATAACATACCTTAGAAAGCATCATCAAAATAATTTATCTTCCCTTGAATTTTGACCTTCTTTATTTCACCTTCACTCTAAATTTCGTCTTAGATATCCTTTGGTTACCTCAGTCACTTATTGATATTCAATATGCTCAACTGTAATTAAATGAGAGACCCTTGCCTCTTATTTATACTTTTATGTATCTTTCTCAAGGGGTTACCTTCTAACCATCTTGGGTAACCCAATTCTAACCACTTGTCCATTTAGTAATTTCTCCATTAACTTTATCATTTAAATAATTTATTTTGTATCCACTTTGACTTATGGTACATGCATCACTTTACTTTATTATTTAATTAATTTCTTATTTTCGACCACTTTGACTACTTTGACCATTTGGGGCTTCTAGATGACTCATGAGGGTTCTCCAACTTCACATGGCCATAACTCTCTAACCGTGAGGAGTTATGTGATGTTACAAATACCACCATAAATGGCATGACATGTAATATCCATATAGAATAGTCTTACCTTCAAATATATTAAAACTCATACCATTATACATCAAACAAACTTGGGTCCATTACCCAAACCTTTGTGATACCATAATTCATTACCAGACTTTCTTCAAGGGTTGACATCAATGACAACCAACCCAAATAATCAAGAATATCCCCCTTTGGAATTAATGGAAACATTGTTATGGAATAATGAATTCATATCACTCATGCTCCCCCTGTGACCATCGCTCCCCCTTGAACCATGCCTATGTTCTCTTTCTCCAAGCATTTACCTTTTCATATGATAAATCTCTTCCCCTTTGTCATCAATGGAAAAAGTATCTTTCCATTCGGGGTTGCTCCCCTTAACTGAACTATCCTTGGGGATACTCCCCCTGAATGAACTCTTCATGAAACTGATCTCCCAACTTGAACTTTCCTCTTTATGGTGTTTCCTCATGTACATCTAAGACATATAAGATAAGCATTAGAAAACATTCATTTTGGAGTAGAAATTACAACGCGTCTCTGGCAAAGATACTCAAAGGATTCCCGTTAAAGAGGTTTTGTAAATATGTCTGCCACTTGTTCTTTTGTGCCCACACATTCAAATCTGATGTTCTTTTATGCAACTTGTTCCCATAGAAAGTGATACTTGATTGGATTGTGCTTCGTCTTGGAGTGCATCACCGGGTTCTTTGAGATACTGATGGTGCTTGTATTATCACAATATATTGGAATGGGCTGATCATCATACTCAACCTACATATCTGTCAGAGTTTGTTTCATCCATAGAACCTATGTACAACATGTTGCTGCTACAATATACTCTACTTCAGTTGAAGATAAAGATATTGATGATTGTTTATTTCTTAGGAAAGATACTAAACACTCACCAAAGTAGAATGTTTCTCCACTTGTGCTTCGTCGGTCATCAATGCAACTTGCCCAATCTACATCTGTGTAGGCAATAAGTGATAGATCCTTTCCTTTTGGATACCATAATCCAAACACTTTTGTTCCTTTGAGATATCTGAAAATCCTTTTCAATGCTAAGACATGTGATTCCTTTGGGTCTGCTTGAAATCGTGCCACATGTCCAACTGCCTGCATTACATCTGGTCTAGATGTTGTCACATATAGTAAGCTACCAATCATTGACCTGTATTTCCTCTGGTATGTAGACTTTGAATCATCATCTTTGCTCAACTTGCAACTGGTTTGCAATATTCCATTCCAAACTTCTTTGGCATTTCTCTGATATACTTAGTTTGAGAAATAAAAATTCCTTGGTTGCTTTGACATATCTGAAGGCCCAGAAAGAAGAATAGTTCTCCGAGTAATGAGATTTCAAATTCATTATGCATATCCTTTTTAAATTGTTTCCTTAACCTGTCATCATTATTTCCAAAAATAATATTATCAACATAAACTTCAATTAATAAAATACTATCTTGAGTTACCTTGATGTAGAGGTTGTTGTCTGCACTTCATTTTTCGAAACCTTCTTGATGTAGATATTTATCTAGTCTATAGTACCAGGCTCTAGGAGCATGTTTTAGACCATACAAGGCCTTCTTCAATTTACACACATAATATGTGTTCTTTGACAACTAAAATCCTTCTGGTTGTTCGATGTAGACTTCTTCTTTAAGTTCCCCATTCAGAAAAGTTGATTTCACGTCCATCTGATACACTTTAATATTCTTGGAGAATGCATAAGCTACAAGAAATTGGATTGTTTCCATTAGCAGTTCGGACTCACCCATTTGTAATTTGATATTCTACCATTAATAGAAAAGGAGCAGTTTTTCTTGTTTATCAATTTCTGTGAAATGGATGTATGGATACTTTGTTGTGAATGTAATTTGTATGCATTTGAGTTGTAGATGTATGTTAGAAATTGTCTGCAAGGATAAAGATACAATTTTCTATCTGTGAGTGTGTTGGATTAAGTCTGGTTATCTAGGCTAAGTGAAAGGAGTGTGCGATAGAGGGTGGAAAGTCTGTGAGCCGACACAAGGAGTGTGTGTTTGAACTCAGTGGAGTCAGAAGAGAAGCTGCTAGGAGGGCACACCAGGATAATTCACAGACTTGGGAGGAAATTTCTAGGTGGTTAAGTACCTTGGAAAGAAAGATTATGTGGGAGGAAACACAACATAGAGTTGATGAACACTCTATTAGGAGGGCATAGAGAAAGTACGAGAGCGTACTCGAGCAAAACATTCTGAAGTGTTGGAATTCTTAAGAGAACCCTGGGGTTGTTGAACACTCTGAGGAAGGAAGGCTTTGCAAGAGTGCATCGACAAAGGAAAGGAAATTCCTTAAGACCTTCAGGAAGGCGAACGGAGAAGTCGTCGAAAATATTAGTTGAGTGCAAGGAGTGCACCAAGGATATTGTAATTTCATCTTACAAGCTCAAGAGGAAGGGCATTAACTTGCCAGGAGGGAAATAGAAATTCCATTGAAGGATGTAGAGGAACAGATAACCTTGGAAGTTTTCAAGCCGAGCAAAGTCGCAGAAGAGTTTGCGTAGAACTCTGCAAGGAGTGCAGAAGAAGTTTGATAACAACTTAAGTCTCAAGAAGCAAATTGCGCTAAGTGTGCAAAAGGTGGTCGAGGACTTGCTAAGTCCCGAAGATTGTAAAAATAGACCATTGTCGGAGGATATAGGTGGCAGAACATCATGAGATCCGGGAGTTGGAACTCCAGAAGGTTTTCTATCTCAAACAAAGATCTTCGCGAAGTCACGAAGAGTGATTTTAATCCAGACCGTTGGATCTACAAGAGACACATGGAGTTGGATCAACACTCCGCTGATTCACAAATCGGGAGAGACAGAGGTAGGAGATGTGAAAACTACCGAAGGTTGGATTTTGAAACAATCGTAGTCATCGATCGGAAGGAGGGATGGGGACTGTTGATCCTTGCATAGTTTGAGCTCATGATTCAGAGTTCGGGAATATACGAGTTGGTTGTCGTGGAGAGGCGTGAAGCCCGAAGCCCAAAGCACCTTGTGTGGTTGAGCCCCGAGACACAACCCGAGGTCACATGATAGAAAGGCCCTAGCACGGAGAGCAAGTGTCGCCTCCAACTTTCTTCAGGGGGCCAAGAAGAAAGCCGCGGGGTTAAAAGGACTTGCAGTTCAGAGAAAGAAGGACCTGTGATAGATTTTGTTGGGTTCCAGTAAGGACCCGAAGAGTCAATCTGAATCAGGTGTTTGAGAATGATCCTAGACCGGGAGGTTGCGTATCCCCAAGGGGAGACTATCATGGGGTGGGGTCTACGCCAAGTGGTATCATAGCCAGGTTTTGATTTCTGTTGGGAAGGGAGATAGAGTGTGATGCTCTGTGGAGACTGTTGCAAGGTGTGTAACAGATGGCAAACAACCAGGTGGGATGAAGGTGAAGTAAGATGGTCGTTGGAGGTTATGAGCGCAGTCGAGGAGAAGTCTGCCCGCAAAAAAGAAAAGCAGAGATGGACAAGGAGATCAATGAAATCCAATCAAGGATGGAGACACTAGCATTCAAGATGCAACAGGAAGAAAAGGTGCGTTGGAGATACGAGTGGCCTTTGAAAAGGACAACTAAGTGGCATGTTCGAAATTTGTTGGCTCGAAAGAAACAATAGGTGTTGAGGAGGTGGTTGAGATATGTCGAAAACCTTAGTGGCGAGGGAAAGAGATCTGGGAGGAATCTTATAGGTTTCTAGGTGGGAAATGTGAAGGGGTCAAATGATCTTGTAAAATACCAGGAGGGCATAGGGGGCATCCCAAATTGCGAAGTGGGCAAGGGAGAAAAGATGAGCTTAGTTGAGAGTTCATGTCAGCAAGGGATGTCAACAGATGGAGAGGAGGGGGAAGAAAGGTCTCATCCATATGAAGATTCATGCAGAACTACAATCCGTGTGAATGAAGACAATGAGAAGTTAAATACTTCCATCTCAAGAGAGGAGGATCAGAGGAGCATTCTGGTAATTGGAGGAGTCGAGATATTCCTCCCAAGCATCCAAGGAGAAGATAACACAGATATTACAGGTGCAATAGAAGGAAAACGAGTTGAGACTGTCATGGGGGAAGAGGAACATATATTGAAGTCTATCCCAACAAGAGAGGAGAACCTAGTTGAGTTACTCACTCACCGGGAGAAGCAATTAAAGGCACTGGAGGATTGGTTGGATAGTCTGCAACAAGAAGACCGCTTCCATGAAATAGCCATGCCAGAGGAGACACACCAACATGAGTTGCAGCTGGAGGAAGATGAAATAGAACCAGTTGAAGAACTGACAGGGGTTAATCTGTCAGAGGAGGTAGTTGAAAAACCATTTAGTGGTGAGATTGAAGAATTAGATTTTGTAGCAGAGTGGCTAGTTAGTGTCACAGAAGATGAAAGTAGCATGGGAGGTTAAGATGATACACCCATGGAGTGACATGAAGAGTTACATCCGAGCAGACTGCACAAGCCGAGCCAACCGATGAAGTAGCTAGAAGAAGCCATAGAGGAGATAAGGGAGTTGATGTTGAGGTTAGGAAAAGAAGCGGTCAGCAAGGAGAAGCTGGGAAGAAAAGAACCTGCACGAGTAGAAGGAAATATTCAACAACAAAAACAACAGAGCAGAGGAGTAGAAAGACAACTCCAGGAGAAAGTTTGGGATCTAGGAGGATTTCAACAAAGTTGGGAATCTCATTAGCAGGAGCTCATGAATTTTCGTAGCCGTGGATTATGATGCAGGAGCATCGCTCCACCTCAGCATGTGCTAGCTGATTAACATGATTGGTGCGCATTCAAGGAAGGGAGAGGCACTGCCCTCTCATTTTGGCTTTGAGAATATAAGCGTGATCGGGGCATTTAATGTTGACAAGATGGAAGAGCCAAGTTGTTCCTTCGCACAAGATGGAAGAGCCAAGTTGTTCCTTCGCACAAGATGGAGATAAGTTCTCCATTAAGTGGTTGATGGTAGAAGGGATCTACATCTGATTCAGATAAGATTTCCATCATTGTAATCTGCCTCGGTAGTCAGGCGTTTTTTAAGGTGATTAGACACCACTAGATTAGCTTGGAGGGAAGTTCATCGAGCCCCTCTTGTATAAAACTCCTGTCTTGTTTCCAGAAAAAAGATATATAGGATAATTAGAAAGACATAGGGGATAAGTAGAAATGCATAAGAGATAGGGAGAGAAACATGGAGAGCCGAGACTCAGTCACAGTCCGGACTCACCCATTTGTAATTTGACATTCTACCATTAATAGAAAAGGAGTAGTTTTTCATGTTTATCAATTTCTGTGAAATGGATGTATGGATACTTTGTTGTGAATGTCATTTGTATGCATTTGAGATGTAGATGTATGTTAGAAATCGTCTGCAGGGATAGAGATACAATTTTCTATATGTGAGTGTGTTGGATTAAGTCTGGTTCTCTAGGCTAAGAGCAAGGAGTGCGCGACAGAGTGTGGAAACTTTGTGAGCCGACGCAAGGAGTGTGTGTCTGAACTCAGTGGAGTCATAAGAGAAGCTGCTGGGAGGGCACACCAGGATAATTCACAGACTCAGGAGGAAATTTCAAGGTGGTTAAGTACCTTGGAAAGAAATACTGTGTGGGAGGAAACACAACACAGAGTTGTTGAACACTCTGTAACACTCTTCCAGGACGACATAGAGGAAGTACGAGAGCATACTCGAGAAACACATTATGAATTGTTGGAATTCTTAAGAGAACCATAGGGTTGTTGAACACTCTGAGGAAGGAAGGATTTGCAAGAGTGCATCAAAAAATCAAAGGAGATTCCTTAAGACCTTCATGAAGGCTAAGGGAGAAGCCATTGAAAATCTTATCCGAGCACAAGGAGTGCACCAAGGATATTGTAAGTTCATCTTACAAGCTCAGGAGGAAGGGATTTAAGCTACCAGGAAGGCAAGAGAAAGTCCACTGAAGGACGCAGAGGAATTGAGAACCTTGGAAGTTTTCAAGCCCAGCAAAGTCGCATAAGAGTTTGCGTAGAACTTTGCAAGGAGTGCATAAGAAGTTCAAGAACAACTTAAGTCTCGAGAAGAAAATTGTGCTAAGTGTGAAAAAGGTGGTCGAGGACTTGCAAAGTCCCGAAGATCGTAAAAATAGACCATCGTTGGAGGAGACATATGGGAGAAGATCGGGAGATCCAGGAGTTGGAACTTTGGAAGATTTGCTAGCGCAAACAAAGATCTTTGCAAAGTCGCGAAGAGCGATTTGAATCCAGACCATTGGATCTGGAAGGGACACATGGAGTTAGATCATCACTCCGCTGATTCGCAAATTGGGAGAGACAGAGGTAGGAGATGTGAAAACTCTTGAAGGGCGGAGTCCGAAACGATCATATCCGTTGATCAGAAGGAGGGACCGGGACCGTTGATCCTCGCATGGTTTGAAATCGTGATTCAGAGTTTGAGAATATAAGAGATGGTTGATGTGGAGAGATTCAAAGCTTGAAGCCTGAAGCACCTTGTGTGGTCGAGCCCTAGGACATAGCCCGAGGTCACGTGATAGAAAGGGCCTCGCACGGAGAGCGAGTGTTGCTAGCAACTTTCTTCAAGGGGCCAAGAAGAAAGTCACGGGGTTAAAAGAACCTACACTTTGGAGAAAGAAGGACATGTGATAGAGTTTGTCGAGTTCTAGCAAGGAGCCAAAGAGTCAATCCGACTCAGGTGTTTGAGAATGATCCTAAACCGGGAGGTCGCGTAGCCTCGAGGAGAGACTGTCATGGTGATCCAAAGGGATCTTGAAAGGCTAAAAAATAAAAGTTCTCAAATTCTTCATAAAATGACATGATTGTTAAGTGCTCGTCACAAGCTTTTCGGTGGTGCAAACGGATCGAAAATTCGAGTCTGTATGTGAAAGTAATGTTGTTGTAAATTTCTGCATAAATAGGTAAAAAGTCAACAATCAAAGGGTAACCTGGTAGTGGCAGAGTTGGACATGTGACATTTTGTAGGTAGGACACATGGCATTAGAAAATTGACATGTGGAAGATGATGTGTTTTCATATTTCTGGTTAAAATCATGTGGGAAATTATTTTTATAACGTAGATATATTATGGTTATATCCCACCATAAAGACCTCATATCCCATATTTTATGGCATAAAAAGAAATAAAAAATACTAAGTTAAAGTTTACAATATGGGTGGCACCATTTCCGAGTTTTAATAACACACCACTAACATATGGTTAATAAAATCACACCCAGGAAATATGTGCCAATAAAGTGGCCAATTTAAACCATATGATATTGTAATTAATATTTTATGCCATGTAATATGGAAACCATATATATAATATGGTGTCTAAATCCCATAAAAGGTGAGTAAATCCCCAAAATAGGTTATGCCACGTTTTTTTATAACAAATCCTAAATGGTTATTAAAACCATATTATATGGTTTGTTAAGCCATGTGGAAAGGTGCGCATCACTTTATATGCCACAAGTGGATCGAACCATACTTTAAGGTATATTTTGCAGATTTCAAGCCAATAAATCGTGGGTTTTGGGATTTGATCCCACAACCTCACATTATTTAACCAAAAGGTTATCCACTGTAGGTAAACTTTATGTAAAATAGAGTGGAATAGTGTTATTAATGCAGAGAAAACCAGTGAATTAGGAGAAATTTGGAGGCCATTTCCGAAGGCTATACTCAGTCTCTTTCAATGTCATCAATTGCATTGGTTTTCTGAGGTCGAAAAGAACACAGTGAGATGAGTATGAATTTCATTTGATGTAATTTTGATGTAATTTGAAAGCATTGAAGAATTAATAAAGAAGCCTCCCCCACTGAGACAAAGGACCAAAGATGTAGGCGAGATTATTGAACTTCGTTATCACATTGGTGTTATGGTTTGTTGTTGTTTTATGCTTCATTTCAGTTCTGTACAGGTTTATATGGATGTGATATATTCTCATATCTTATTCCTCTTTCAGTAATCTTTCTAATTGGTTAATCAACACATGTTTAATAACTCAACCATAGTTGTGTAAAAGATCTTTTTCATATCAAGTGGTATCAGAGCTAGTTGACATTTGGATTTGAGTTTTGCATGTTAACTAGGGAAAAGCTACTTCGTGGTGAAGGCGATCTTGTTGAAGAGAATCCATTAATTGGATTGAGAAAGAGAACTTCTCACAGTGAGAAGATGACATCGAAATATGGACTTTCTCAGGATGAGAAAGAATTTCGAAAAAAATTCTTTGCTATGTCGGAGATGATGAAAGTTTTGTACAGGGATTACTTGGAACGAAAGAGACCAGTTTTGGGTGAATATTCGAAGGGAAAAAATGAAAAGGGAGAGGATCCTTCTCAAATTCCTCCTTCAGCTCCATCATCACCTCCTTCTTCTCCCTCTTCTTCAAGTTCAGGTTCTAAATCCAATGTAAAGAAACATGTTCATAAACATAAGAATGAAATGCCATTATTAAAACTTGATATTAAATTTGAGTTACCCATATATGATGGTGAAGTTAATGCAGAGAAACTTGACAATTGGGTCAGACAGATGGAGGTTTATTGCAGTATGCAATAGATCAAGGATGAGGCCACACAAATCAAGTTGAAATCATTGAGACTTGCAGACACAACATTCATCTGGTGGCAAAGAAAGTTGCAAAACAGAACCCAACAAGTGGGTAATGTATTTCCATCATGGAAAAGCTTCATTTCTACACTTAGGAAACAATTATATAATTTGGGTTATAAAGAAAAAGCGTTAATTGAATGGCAAGATTTAAAACTAAGAAAAGGTCAAATAGTACAAGAGTATACAAATGGATTTTGAAAAATGGCATTGATGTTATATATCCCTTTACATACACAAGAAACCCTTATGAAGTATATAGGAGGTTTACCTGCAGACATTAGAAACATTGTATTCATGTTTGGACCAGCTAACCTTGATGAGGTTTCTATTCAAGTGACATATATTGAAGTAGGGAAATCAGGTGTATCAGGGGAATCCTCTTCAAGGAAAGAGGAAAAGAGGAAGTGGCATGGAAAGAAGTCAAATGTAGTGACGAGAAAGGAAGAGAGGCCCTCTTGCAAGCATTGCAAGAAATAGGGGCATGGTGAGGACCGTTGTTGGAAGTTGCATCCTGAGAAGAGGCCAAAGTGTTTCAAGGAAAAGAAAGGGAGGCAAATAGTTGCAGTGACAACATGACAGACATACTTGGGATCAGATTCAGGTGATGAATCAAAGGTCTCATTGGTTGGTATGACAGGTAAAATTGGTGAAGGAATTGATTGTAGAAGTAACTTGTTTCATATAAGAACCATCATGCGACACACTAAGGTAGACACATTAATCAATAGTGGATCTCAATCTAACCTATTTTCTGAAGAATTGGGGTTAAAAACACATATGCATCATAATCCCTACATAAATGGATAAGCAACCATCATCAAATGCACAGAACAAAGAAGTGCACATTAAAATTTTCTATTTCATCTATGTATGTGGACGAGGTAACATGCGATGTAGTGCCACTAAGTGAATGTGGAATGGTCTTAGGTAGTCCATACTTATATGATCATAAGGAAATATTCTACAGGACAAAGAATCAA
Organism: Picea sitchensis; assembly: GCA_010110895.2. Lineage (NCBI taxonomy): Eukaryota > Viridiplantae > Streptophyta > Pinopsida > Pinales > Pinaceae > Picea > Picea sitchensis. Next base: position 47,659 of record SNQJ01S0027894.1, read on the forward strand.
TATCAATTAACCAAAGCAGGTCAAGATTATGTGGTTCATGCTCATGATGTTAAAGAAAATAAAACTCTTCAAACTATGGAACAATTAAAGAAGGCAGTTCAAGCAAGAAACAAACCAATAATTGTTTCAAATCAAATAATACATCTTAATCAAGAAGAGGAGATGATTGTTGAATGGAAAATCAATCACAGTTTGCTTCAAGATAAGCTCATGTCGTGCAAATATTACAAGTATATCAGCTCATTTTCAGTCATGTTTTTGATGCTACCATTAGTAATGTTGTCTACATGGATGATAGTGGCTTCAGTAAAATGTGATAGGGTTCAAATGGCTAACAATATGCTATCAGTTGTCATGATTGTTTTACAGTTGATCTTGATGAGACAGGTGCACGGGACAGAATTAAGAGACAAAGGACAAGCCGAGTGGCCTATCCCGAGCTTGTTGACTGGTTAGTAACCTTTTGGGGACCAAAAGGTCCTTTATTGGGGAGGCATGATCCAAATGGATCTTGAAAGATTCAAAATTCAAAGTTCTCAACTGCTTGAGAAAATGACATGATCACAAAGTGCTCGTCGCAAGCTTTCCGGTGACACAAATGGATCAAAAATTCGAGTCTGTATGTGAAAGTTACGTTGTTCTAAATTTCTACACAAACAAATAAAAAGTCAATAGTCAAAGGGTGATGTGGCAGTGGCAGAATTGGACATGTGGCATTTTGTGGGTAAAACACGTGGCAGTGGTAGAATTGGACATGTGGCATTTTGTGGGTAAAACATGTGGCAGTAGCATCATGACATGTGGCAAATGATGATGTGGTTTCATATTACTAGTTAAATGGAAAATTATTTTTATAATGTGAATATATTATGGTTATATCCCCACCATAAAGGGCTCATATCCCATATTTCATGGCATAAAAATAAATAAAAAAGTTTATAATATGGGTGGCACCATTTCCAAGTTTTAATGCCACATCACTAACATATGGTTAATAAAATCACACCCACGAAATATGTGCCAATAAAGTGGTGAATTTAAACCATATGATATTGTAATTAATATTTTATGCCATGTAATATGGAAACCATATATATAATATGGTGTCTAAATCCCATAAAAGGTGCGTAAATACCCAAAAAGGTTATGGCAAGTTTTTTATAACAAATCCTAAATGGTTATTAAAACCATATTATATGGTATGTTAAGCCTTATATGGTATGTTAAGCCATGTGGAAAGGTTCACATCACTTTATATGCCACAAGTGGTTCGAACCATACTTTAAGGTATATTTTGCAGATTTCAAGCCAAGAAATCGTGGGTTGTTGGGATTTGATCCCACAATTTCACATTATTTAACGAAAAGGTTTGTCACTGTACCACAGGTTTACTTTATGCAAAATAGAGCAGAACAATGTTATTTATGCAGAGAAAACCAGTGAATTAGGAGAACTTTGGAGGTCATTTTCGGAGGCTATACTCAGTCTTTTTTAGTGTCGTTAGTTGGATTGGATTTCTGAGGTGGAGAATAACAAAGTGAGATCAATATAAAGTCCATTTGATGTACTTTTGATGTACTTTGCAAGTATTGAAGAATTAATAAAGAATCCTTCCCCATTGAGACTAAGGCCCGAAGACGTAGGCGAGATTGTCAAACTCCGTTATCACATTGGTGTTATGGTTTGTTGTTTTTTTATGCTTCATTTCAGTTCTGTACATGTTTATATGGCTGTGATATATTTTCATATCTTCTTCCTCTTTCATTAAGCTTTCTAATTGGTTAATCAACACATGCTTAATAACTCAACCATAGTGATGTAAAAGATCTTTTTCAGATCACATGGGGTGGGGTATGTGCCACATATTCTTATTATTTGATCTTGGAACCAATTCCCAAGTGTCATTCTTCTCTATTTGATCCAATTCCTCATTCATGGCCTTATTCCAAAATTCATCCTTGTTGGCCTCTTCAAAACTATTTGGTTCAATTATAGATAAGAGTGCTATGTGTGTTTGTTCTGGTGAATGGATTATTCTTCTAGTCTCAACTCTTGCATCCTTGTTTCCGATAATCTGATTTGAAGGATGATTCTTTTGTACTCGTTTTCTAGGTGTCTTTGGAGGCACTTGTTGAACTTGCTCTTTTACTTCTGTTTGATCCTCTTCATCTTCCCCTTCTACTTCTTCTTCATCTTTTGTTTCTTCCTTGTAAAGTTGTTCCATTGATTCATTTTCTTCTTCCTTTAATTCTTGTCCACATGTTTCATCAATTGTTACATTGATACTTTCCACAACTTTTTTCAATCTCATATTGCAACACTTATATTCTTTCCTTGTACTTGAGTAACCAACAACTACTCATTTTTCCACACAAGAGTCAAACTTTCCCATTCTGTCATCTTCTCTTTTGATCTAGCATTTGCTTCCAAATACTCTGAAGTGATTCACATTTGTTGATCTTCATTTCCATAAATCGTATGGAGTTTTGTCATTTTTGTTTCTGAACATTACTCTGTTTTGAATGTGAACTGTTGTATGCACTGCATGTGTCCAAAAAATATCTATCAATTTGGAATCCATTAGCATTGTTCAAGCCATTTCCTGTATTGTCTTGTTATTTCTTTCAACAACTCCACTTTGTTGAGGTGTGTTAGCAATAGAGAATTGCATTTTTATTCCATGTCTGTTGCAATAGTCCATAAATTCCTTTCAAGTGAACTCTCCTCCATTATCAGATCTCAAACATTTGATTTTTGAATCCATTTCATTTTCAACCATCTCCTTATAGACCTTGAAGTTTTCAAAATCTTCTGACTTATTCCTGAGAAAGAAAATTGCAGTCATTCTTGTATAATCATCAACTAATAACATAAAGTATTTCTCATCTTTTAAACTCTTTGTTGTAGTTGGTCCAACTAGATCGGTATACACAATTTCCAGTGGTCTTGTCGTTGAATATTACTTTTATTTGAACCTAGTTTTTGTTTGTTTTCCTTGTTGACAATACTTGCATAAAGTGTTGGTTGGTTTTGTGATATGGGGCATTTCTCTAACTGCTTCATTTTTGCTGACTTTGAAAAGGTTATCAAAGTGTATGTGACCCATTCTTTTGTGCCATAGACAACTTTCATCTTCCTTTCCTAGACAACACTTTTCATTTCCAATTTCACTTAATACATATATGTTGCTTGAAGTTCTTGTAGTTGTTGCAGTCAATTTTCCTTAACCTTCTTTTCTTATCATGCACTTATGTGAATCTAAAGTAATTTTGTGACCTTGGTCACACATTTGAATTACACTTAGAAGATTATGTTTGATATATTCTACTAGTAGAACATTTTCTGCCTTGGTATTCTTGTTTCCAATTATGACTGTGCCTTTTCCAATGATTTTAGTTGAATCATCCTTTCCGAATGAGACCGATCCATATCTTTCCTTTCTTAATGTGCGAAACCTATATTTATCACCTATCATGTGTTTTGAACGACCACTGTCAACATACAAACCACATTTCTTATGCTTAGCTTGTAGAGCAAGTGTGCATTATTCATTGCTATACTGATTATGCTTTCTTATCCATGTTCTCTTATGAGGTTCCTGTCTGCGACTGTTGTTGTTCTGTTGTGTTTCTCTAGGAGGGATGGTCATTATAAAACAAATACCATCACAATTAAAACAAATCAATGGAAGCTTACATTTATATCTGTCGTTGGTTCCCTTGTTCAATCGTCTGACAAAGTTGACCACTTCTTCTTCTTCATCTTTTGAGAAGTCACTATTGTTGCTATGTTCCTTTTGATTTCCCTTTCTCTTTGACCTTTTGGATACTTTGAAAGTTTCTTCTTTTATATCTGGATTTTCCTGTTCAGTTCTCATTTCATATGCTCTGAATATTCCATGTAGTTTGTCCATGCTTATTGAGTCTAAATATTCTCTTTCTTCTAGTGCTGATATCTTAGGATCAAATATCATAGGAAGAGATCTTAGTACCTTTTAAACAATTATAGATTCTTCAATTTCTTCTCCCAATCCTATGATTACATTCATTGTTTTTGTTAGCACTGAGAGTCACCCTCAGATTGCGAGAGGATAAACCCAGTACCCATAAAAAATGTTTGGTGGATGTTTGATTTATGTGAGTGGAGGTCAAATGGGGAAAACTCAATATAGGAATGATTTCAACACAGAACTGGACAAGTAATGCACAGGGAAGTGAGGGCCTCATTAAATTCAATCAGTGATTTGAGTTTAAATGTGAGAAGAGGCAAGACTTAGTGAGAGGGGTGAATAAGACTGTTATGGGCATCAGACTTTCAAGCAGCTTGGTGAAGAAAAACTTAGACTCAATAAAACTCTTGAGCTCAATCTTCAGACACTAAAATATGTCCAAGCAACACAGTCAACCTACATTATCATGCAACTACAAAAACTCGACTTGATCCTCCATGCCTGAGTCATTTAATGTGAGAGGGAATAAGTTGACTAAAACTGGTCACGATACCACTATAATCAAACCTACATTGCAATAGCATCACAACCCTCAACTAGATCCTCCATGCCCGAGTGTTTTAGCACAGTTTTTATAGAGAGATGAAAAGAGGTTGAATTCTATTAATGCGAAAGTCTCAAATGTTATACATAACCAGAGAACAGTCCTGGTATCAAAATATTACAAAATAGGGAGCTCTGCTTAACCAATTGATGGCCATAACAAAATATCAAAACTACTTATTTATACTAAGATTAGTCCCCAACTATCAGGAGTGTGATCCGATCACTACATTCAAAGAATTGCATCTGATCAGTATTATGTCAGACTGTGCATGTATCCCTCTATCAGATGCGAGCTCAGATCGGCATGGGTTGGCAGGAAAATTTGCTTGCAGGGGTACCATGGGATGACAACTCCAGATTCTCCACGCCTTCCATTTATGGGGTGAGCTGAGGTTTCAACCACCAAACCTACCTTCCATTAACTGCTTTTCCTCGGGGACTCAACAAGACTTAAAGCTTAGGGGGTGGATTTTACAAATCAAAATTACTCATTTCAATGATGACCTATTATCATCATTACAAGTGTCGCATTTTGGCCACAAGTGTCATAGACATCATACAGTCATCTTGCCTATGTCGTGTCTCAAAAGACATCACAAGGAACACTTGAAGACACCCTCAGAGACTGGTTAAAGAAGAAGAAATCATTTGATGAAGAGGACAAATCTTTTTCCATGAAAAAAAACCACTTAAAAATGAAGTTTGAAGGCTAGCACTCCCCTACCCACTGTCAGGGAGTGCAAGCACTCCTTAACCTTCTTTGGGGGAGTGTTCCAACACTTTATGCACCCTTCTAGGGGAGTGATGGGATTTTTTGAGGAAATTTTGGGTAGTACTCCCATGCCCACAGTTAGGGAGTGTCGGCGCTCCTTTCCATCCTTTGGGGGAGCGTTGCAACACTCTCTACCCCATTCCGGGGGAGCGCTGGTTGTTTGAGGAAAATCAGGGAAAATTCCCCTCATCTCTGGAGTTAGTTGGATTCGAATCTAAGGTCAAGGATGGATCTTAGGGAAGATATACAACTGACGGATAAGGATCGTCAACCTATCCCAAGAATCTATAAGGTGGTTGGGTCTCTCCAAGCTTATATAAGGAGGCCTTCTCATGGTGAAAGAGGGATGGAGATATTGAGAGATACCTAACTTATGATCTCATGAGAAGTGGTATTAGAGGACCTTGAAGGCATCAAACTTATGATTTCATAAGGGAGATAATCAATGAGGCATATTCATTTTGATTTTGGATTATTTGAGCAAGGGGTTGGACAAGGAGAGCTAGAAGAGGTTGCTGCAACTTCATCAAAGGTCTCTAAGTATTTCTATCGAGTTTTCAGTAATACATGTGCTTGGCCTGTTTCTTTCAAGCTTGTGTATGCCTACATGAAATTGTCTTTGATAGATAGATATAGTTTTTAATTAGTCATGGTAGAATAGGAAGTTGTTTTGTCTTTGTTGTTATTGGATTGCAGGACTTGTTGAAGAGCTTGGGGATAGGGGCTCAAGTTGGACTAGGCAAGGAAAAACATCGTAAAAAGGTACATCTTCTTCCTTCTACATATTTGATTGACTTAGATAGGTCTAAAAGGATGTCAGTGACCAAATTTAGCACCTTTCTATCTTGATCTTAGATATTTAGGGTTCAAGAGGAAATCCACTTGTCCACAGGCAGATCTTTCTGTCACAGAAATTGGTGACTCCACTGGGGATCGAAGCTTTCAGTTTTGGTTTCCTTCCTTGTTATTATATTTTGGCCTTTGATCACCTTTATATATTATTCATGTTTTCTTTCTAATTCTTATATGTGTTGTTGGCTCTTGGATTCATCCCATACACACTCGATTTTTGGATTTTCCTAAGTTTTTTTTAATTTCTGGGCAAGGTTTTGAGTTCTGAGAGGCCAACGCTCCCATGCCTCTACCGCTAGAGCACTAACACTCCATTGAAAGATCCCACAGAGCACTGCAACGCTCTGGTATCCTTGACACCAGAGCACTGGTCTTTTTCTGTTAAAAAAACTTTTGGGAGTTGATCTCTGAGTCTACTTTTTGTTGATTCATCTGCTCAGGGTTAATACCATCTTAGTGTGTCCTTGTTTTTGGCCTCCAACATCTTGATTTCTAAGAATTGATTATGTTTTGTTTGTATTGTTGACATTTTTCTTCCTTACTTTGAAATCACTCTTCTTCTTTGAAGATTTAGAGTCAATTTACTGTTTTCTTCTCATTTATTTGATTGAAAGAAAGTTGTTGTAAGGAAATTCAAAGATCTATCCACTGTTCCATTTGATATTTGAGGTAATTTTTCCCAAAAAATTCATCTTTTACTTACTTACATTTTCCCACCTTTTACTATTTGATCATCATCCATTAGCCTTCTCCTACCTTCACTAGCAATTTCACAATTTTTTATGCATTCTGGGTGAATTTTTCTTCATTTTTTTTTACTATTTTTTTGAATTTATGGGTGGCTCAACGCCCCCCTGTAGGCCATATCAGAGTGATATCACTCCCCTACAATGATTTAGGGAGCGCTGCAACACTCTGTACCCTTGAGACAGGGAGCGTTGGTCTCCTTTTTGGAGGAGTTTTTCCCTTTTCTGCTCAGATTTTCTCAGCTTGTTTTGTGGAAGTATTTACCCAGACTTTGTGATTAGTTTGTGAATTTATTTAGGTTTATATTTGGTTCTTATCACCCCTTATTTTCTCGATTGGATCTTGAAATATTTTCCGCAATGTGAAATTTCCCTTTCTCGCTGCTTTTTTTGTCTGGACAATTTGAGTGATTTCTCTTTCTCCCTATTTTTTCTTGGATTCTTCTTTTCATATTCTTGTACTCCTTGAATGCTTGATTGGTTGTAGAATCCTTGATTTTGTTCTTGTCAGAACAAGTTTCTACTTGTTTTCTTTCATACCTCACTTCCTTGAGTGCATGTTTTGTTTGTAGCCTTTTTTCTTCGTGTCTTTTGCATCTGCATTTGACTCTTTCTCCTGATTGAAAGTAGAACATAAATGATTTGTATTTAATTTATGTATACATCATAATAAAAAAAATAAGATACTTTCATTCTTTCTTTTGGGTAGTGAAAATATCTTGCATTCGAAGTAGCAGAATTGCATGGTTTTTGGCATTTTGGGACATTGTGCATCTTGAATGATAACCGTTTTTCCTTCTCGTAATATATCTTTCATCGAAGTGAAGTATTTGAATTCTCATTTCTTTGCATTGTTTAGAGTCGGTCAAAACATAATTTAGTCCACTCCATGTTCCTCATGAGTAAACAACAACCTTAAAATCAAGCGCTAAACTAAAATTTATCAGATATTTTTTCTGTTAGCAAACCTACATTAGCTTAAGGTGTAGGGATTTTGAATAGGTTGAAAAGATAACTTTCCAAAGTTTTCAAACAAACTTAGCATCTTGCGATAGGCAGAGAAAATCCATTTTTTGTTTAAGCTTACTGGGATCCCCCTCTCACACAAACGTTACGCACGAGGTCGTGTTCGAGAGAGTTACAGAGATTATCCCTCCGTGGTTTAACCATTCGTAGTAGTCAGATCGTATATTGGGGGTTCTTCTTGAGTTTCAACTGTCTTCATTTTGTCTCGATGCTTCGCGAACTCCGAATCCGTTTGAGGTCCTCTGGAGTTCTACTGGTCCACTTGTCCTTAGTTCTCTTGAAGGATTTAAGACTTGTTAACCTGCCCATATGTTCAGACTTGAATGTCGACTGTACCCACCCAGGGGTTGACTACGAGTTGGTGACCTTAGTAGCCATAATATTCAGGGTCTTACACAAGGTGACAGTGAAGGGAAGTCTCACTGTACCTGGAATAGATGTTGGTCAAACTCACTCGGCCTCCTTGGAGGGTAAATCCACAATTACTGCGTGGAAGCTTGCACCAAGGCGTAAGTCCATTAAGCAGGTCGCCAACGTAACTAATCCACCCAATCTATCCCCACCCCTTCCTATATTGATCTTGTGACATTGGATTTCATCACCAACTAGTGGTTTCATTGTGGAAACTTTTGTTTGATTGTTTGCTTCTTGGATTCATAATGTGTGTTGTTTGTTTTACCTAGTGGACCTTAGGTTGAGTCAGTGTTAATGGCATCAACTCCTAGGAGTACCAATGGAAGAAACCCTTATCTTGGGGAACCTTTCACCTTTAATTGTTTTGGAAACATTGCTCCTCCATACATTGCCACACTGAGTCTTCCGGGACTCACCATCGGATTACCGGTTTGGTTGTTCCCCACTCCGGTGATATCAAATCTTCCCAGTGCTTCAACTTCACCTAATGCTTCGAATGTAAGTACACTACCCACACATCAACCTCATGTCGACTTTTCTCCTTCTTCACCCATTAAGTCTCCTTCCCTTTCTCCTTTTTCACCTAGTGAAAGATGTAAAGAAAGTAGTCAGGTTGATAAGAGGAAGAAGAAGAACCCAAAAATGACCAAGCCTCCAACCATATCATATGTTGGATCAAAGCAACCAAATACTATTAATCATACTGGGAGTGTTGATCGACAATATTAAAATGAAGAATCTGAAACCCAAATTCCCTTGCAATCTTTGTAAGGGTGACCACTTTCATAGGGATTGCCCTGGTCTTCCCAAGGTATTAGAAATGTGGTCTTCCATGTCATCATCCCCTTCCAGACATGTTGGTGACACCCCGTCAACTAGTGACGTTAAGGTTGGTAAGAAGAAAAGAACTGTCAAATTTCCTTGTATGTTATGTGAAGATGATCATTATTCTAACCTTTTCCCTCGTATGGATGAGGCTTATTCTCTTTTGGAAAAGCTTCAACTTCCAACTGATGATCGTAATATTTCCCCCAATCCATCGTTAGTAGATGAAATGGTCAATCTGGTTCCATCCACGGTCAGTCTGGTTGATCAGGTGGTCAATATAGTTTCATCCTCCATTGAACCACTAACCAAAGTAGTTGATCCAACTCCATCATTGATCAACCCCACTTTTCATCTGGAAAGTGAAACCCAAGTGACTGATCCAGTCTCATCATTGGTTAGTCTGACCCTTCATCTGAAGATTTCCAATGCGGTCAATCCCACTCCTCCTTTGACGATTTCCAAAGTGGTTGCTCCGGTCCCTTCATCAGTTAGTCCAGTTGATCATGTCGTCAATATGGTCACGTCTTTAGTTGAACCAGTTGACAAAGTGGTTGATCCAATCCCATATTTGGTTGATCCCACTCTCCCGTTAGAGAGTGAAACCCAAACGATCGATCTGTTTCCACCTATCGACCCCATTCTCCCCTTGGAGAATGAAACCCAAGTGGTTGATTTGATGTCATTATCAGTCGATCCTACTCTCCCATTAGAGATTAAACCCGATTCTTCCCACGTTTTTCTCATTGATACAAAATCTACCATGCTAGGGGGAATTCCTCCCTCTCCTGCTAAAACCCCTCTAAGTAATGAGGCCATCCTTTTTTATTGGGGTGTGCTAACTAGACCTTGTATTCCCTCTCACATTCCTTTCAATATTACAATACAAGTTTGTGGTCAGGATGTTCCTCATGCGCTGATAGATGAAGGTTCGCTCGTTAGTATGTTTTCCTCTATTTCTTGGAAAGCTTTGGGTTATCCTCAGCTTGTGTCGGTTACCCAGACTCTGTTTTCTTTTAACAGAAGAACCAATCACCCTTTAGGGATCCTTCCCCAGTTTCCCATAAATTTGGGAGGGAAAATTGTCTTTATTGATGTTATGGTATTCGAGGACCCCTTGGATTTCAATTTACTCCTTGGGCAAGATTATGTCTATGCCATGAAAGATATTGTGTCCACTCTTTTTCGTGTGATATCTTTCATGTGCAATGGAAGAATGGTGACTATTGATCAAATTTATTGCATTGTTCCTGACTTGATTACCAACCCAATGACCTCCCTAAATGGGTCTTATATGCAATCAGTATCACCCCTACCATAGGTCAATTATGTGGCATTGCCTCCCATGACTTTAACTTCTGATGACATAGATCTGGTAGTTGACATGGTGATCTCTTCGGTAGGGATATTGGAGCTTGATATCCTTATCTATGTCGTGACCCTAGACATGTGTTCCTTCCAGAGCATTTTTCTTCTATCTAGTAAAGATCTCTTGAAATCCATGACCGAGTTTTGTCCCTTGACATCGTTTTCTTCCAGAGAATTATCCTCTTGGAAACCATGATCAAGAAGAAGTCATGAGCATAGTTTTCCTCTATGTGGAAAGATCGTTAAAAAATGAAACAGAAGTCACGAACATAGTTTCTCTTCTCTGTGGCAAGCTCGTTAAAAAATGAAACAGAGCTCACGAGCATAGTTTTCCTCTCTATAGCAAGCTCGTTAAAAAATGAAACATTAATACGGGGATTGAACCTGGAACCTTGAGAATAGTTCCTTTCATGTGTCAATCTCATTTAAAAAATTAAATAGTCACCTCTCCCATCAGGTCGAGTCTTTCACTAGATCTCGTAGATGTCGAGTCGAGTCTTTCGTTAGGTGTTGTATTTGAATCTTCATTTCATCCACATGTATCCTTTTTCTCCATCTAGTACAAAAATTGGTGACATCATCAAAGGCGGTGAATGAATTGAAGCTTGGGGGGGCATGTCTCCAACCTTTGATTATCTTTCTGGAGTTATGCCACTATCTTTTCAAGTTGGGGGCAGAGTACCAACCATCCATGGGCATCCCAACCTTTGGTAATTACGTTGGGAATTTACAAGAATAGTTTAATTTTGTTTCAATATTGTTTCAAAATGAAACCAATATCGAGCATAGTCTTCGTTTTTCCTCGTGCTCATAAAAAACATGAGAACGCAACCGAGTAAACTTTTATCTCTTTTTCGGACTCAAATGGATACATGAAAAAGGAACCCCCTAGAGTTGTCTTTAAGCTCTTTTGAGACTCTCTAAACATGAAAAGATGGCCAAGTGATCTTGCTTCCTTTCACACTCATTAAAAGGTTTGAAAGGGCATCTTGCGAGTGGTAGTTTATCTCTTTTTCGGCCTCGCGAGACTAAAATTATGAAAAAGGACAAGCCTCGAGTCTCCTTTAAGAACTTTTCAGACTCTCTAAACGTGAAAAACCACTGAGTTTTCCTTCTCTAGACTCTCTAAATCATACATTGAAAGGCCCACATGGGACCGAACCCTTACTTCTTCCAGTTTGTTAAACAAAGGAAGAGGGACTTATCGAAGGTGAGTTAGATCGAGCATGTGTTACCCTCCTCGAGCTCGTTAAATTAAAAAGAGGTACTCGTCTATCTAGATGGGGGAAAATTTTGAAGGAAGCAAGCCAAGCAATTTTTTAAAATATCACCAGTCATTCTTACAATTTCCCTTGAACACGACACTTTGTCTTTGCATACATTTTAATCCGCTGAACCTATGCACTGAACCAATCCTCTGATTTTCTTTACTCCTTTGGGTCACCCAATGAAAGTCACAGTATCCACTTCATTATCATGTTTTGGTCCATGTCGTGTTTCTGCTATTGTGCCTCAGAGTTCAAGGGAAGTACCTTCCTCGAGAGTCAACCATCACAAATTTCTTGTTTCGATACACGTGTCAGTCCATGTTCATTTGATCCAACAACTTACATCTCTGTGTCAGTTTCATGTTGTTGATGTGGGATACATCAAGGCCCTCCTGTGACACGTTTATTCCTGTCGACCTCAACACATTATCCTGGAACTATAATTAGAAACCAGTTAGTAACTTGGGACCTGCATGCCTCAATGCCATGCCTCCTCACTTCTGACAGTGGGTTTACATCATTGACCCCTGATCAGATGATTCCACGAATGTTCGACTTCAACTCATCTATTCACATTCACTGGAATGTACTAGGGTACCTTGGGAATCATTGACATCAATGGTGATTTCCCTCGCACTTGTTAATGGTTTACCTCATTGACTGGTAATCAAGTGGTTTTTGCCATGTTCAAAATCAGAACATCTATTCACATGGTTAGAATCGTATCACATCGGGATCGGTATGAAGAACCTGGGTTGAGTGATCACTCCGGTATGTACTTTTTCCAGGTTGTGACATAGTTTCTCTTGAATATTGACACATATATTGTCACATAGATCCACTTTGTATTGGTTCGTGGCTATGTCTTGTCGTCTCGTAGATCCACTATGTATTTTTCGTGGCTACGATCAGTTCATGTCATGGAAGTATAGATCCACATTGTATATTTGGTGGATATACTCTTTGTTAATATAATTATGGATCCACAATGTATCTTATGGCGGCCATACCATGCAAGTATTTATCACCCAAGCATAGGTATGCATGCCTTAGGTTTGAAACATGTCACAATATTTGTTTGATGGTTGTGTGAAGCTTCTACCAGGTTCTCCGTATCCATACCCTTGCTCGAAAAAGTATACAAAGTACTTCATTCATCTGTTTCTCTCTTCTAACTTTGCACTTTGGGGTGAAATCTGTTACACATAAAAATTACTCATTTCAATGATGACCTATTGTCTTCATTACAAGTGTCGCATTTTGGCCACAAGTGTCGCAGACATCATATAGTCATCTTGCCTATGTCGTGTCTTGAACGACATCACAAGGAACACTTGAAGACACCCTCAGAGACTGGTTAAAGAAGAAGAAATCATTTGATGAAGAGTACAAAGATTTTTCCATGAAAAAAACCACTTAAAAATGAATTTTGAAGGCCAGTGCTCCTATACCCACTGTCAGGGAGTACTAATGCTCCTTGACCTTCTTTGGGGGACCGTTCCAACACTCTTTTCACCCTTCTGGGGGAGCGTTGGGATTTTTTGAGGAAATTTTGGGCAGCACTCCCCTGGCCACTATCAGGGAGAGCCAACGCTCTACAAGATACCAGATATACAAAATATGCAGAACAGAAATAAAATGCTAGAAATGACAGAATAACAGTAAAATATATAGCATAATCTCCACAATAACAGAGAAATGATATAAGAACTGCAATAGAAATAACACTTAGATTCAGAAAGCAATGTTCACAGGCCTCTTCGAGGGGGCAACCTCCAATAGAGAAGCGCTTTGTTACAATAATCTCCAAGCTAGGGTTTTCATACCCTCGACCCTTATTTATACTAAATATGTCTATTAAGAGAAGCATCTAGAGGAAGATCCTTCTAGAAGCGGAAGCTTCTATTAGGTCTTCTTACATCCTCCTTATTCTAT